>JACYFI010000355.1:0-10143 GCA_020975735.1 Ophiocordyceps xuefengensis
CTTTCTTTCTAAAATATTCCTTACAAGGTTAAAGTTAAATTATTTAGATTTTTATTCAAAAGTATCAAGGAGATTACTAGCTGTTAAAGATCATTTTAGACAAAACCGCTAGGTATTAAAAAAGAAATGCTGTAAAAGTCCAGGTTATTGGAAGAGAATAGAGGCTTAATTTAGTACTACTCCTTAACTTTCTATAAACATCAATAAACAAAAAAAAAAGTGAAAAATGATAAGGCTTTTTTATTTTAAAAGTATAATAAATAATTAGTATATTTAATATAATTTTAGGTAATTTTTTAACTAGTTAGTTACTGGAACTCTCATAAATTTTATTAATATTAACAAATTACATATTAATAATAGTCTGTTACCACCAGCTAATGGCTTTTAATTAATTTAAAAGATTATAATGTAAGCACTAATCTTATTTTATAGCGTTACCGTTGATTTAGAATAAGATAGGTTTCAAAACGAACTCTATTGAAAAAAGGTTATGGTTGTGTACGCACTATCTTATTAAAGATGGTCCTTTATTATTGAATATATTTAAAAAACTTTGATGTGTAAATAGCAAAATTATGCACATAGAAAACTCTGAGCAAATAATGAAGAATATTGAAGAATGTTATAAAAACTAACTGTAACACTTTTTTTGGTCTCAAGCATAGAAAATCAGTGTTTTAATCAATTACTTTATAGGTGTACTTGGTGTATTTGGTCTTGTTTCTTCTTCGGAAAAACAGGGGTTCCCATGGGGTTCCACGTTTTTATCCATACAGTAAATCCTCCTTCCATATAGCGTAGGCCTATGGAAGGAATATTTTTGCCCGATCATTAACACAGATCACCATCTTTAGGTTACTCGTGAATCGGTATCTTACTGACCTTGGTTGTAGTCTTGTATGACTGTTTTTTATATGTCTCGAATGTATTACTGGAGGGCCCAACATAATAAACGATATACAATTTAAACATGCACAAAAAAAGATACTAAAATGAATGAAATGGATTAAAAATAACAATTATAATTTGAGATATTTCAGTACTACCTGCATCATTTTATGTTGACGCAGATGGACAGATTCCCATACTGTATTAATCTCGGGAGAGATCCGCGCACAAGGAGATAATACATGGACCGCATCTAAATACTTGCCTGAAGGCGAGAAAACCATATGGGATCAGTTATTGCTAATACAAGGGCCAGAAGAAGGAATTGGCCCCCCAATGAATTCCGCCCTGACTAGTACATCACCCCTTAATGGGGAAATACCAAAGTAGATCAGATTTCCTGCTTATTCCGTCAGATTTAGGTGATCGCTTAGTCGTGATTACAGTTCCGGAGAGAATTTCAAGCAGAGTGAAATTTATATTAGTCGGTTAGACTTTGGGTCGGGTTGCGAGTATACCTAGTAGGTAGCAAATCTAACCCAGCAGCGACGTGATTTACCGATCCTATCTGCTTATCATACTCCAAGTGAATATTTATGAACAAAGCGGGTGGAGGTCAAAACTTTTATAGGGGGGATGAATATCAAATCAGATTGAAGGGGCATGACCCATTTCCTCAAACGAACCTTTATAGAAATCATCTCAACTTGAGTCCTAGTAATCCCTACTGTACCAACACAATACGAAGATGAAGCTGAATTCAAAATTCAAATCGTCACGTCAAAATCTGAATCCTCAGAATAGAGTTAAGGGATGAGCTTGCGCCTCAACAATTGAAACATGCCCGCGGAGAAATAAGGGAGATAAAAAAGAGGAAAGACAAGTTGACTCCTTGCAATTCTGAATGTTATTTTATGGAGCAAATAAACGTCCGAAGATAGCAAGATGACACAATAGTACAATGTGATAAAACAGATTATATAATTGTAAATTTGGTAACCCAGTTATGGAATGGTGGATTTTTGATTTGGAGACTTTTCAATTTATTGACGAATCTCAATATTGAATCAATATTTTGATTTCATATTAAAATTTATTTTTTCTTATAAGAGCTTGTCTAATTTACCATAGGCTTCTATTGTTATTGCTTGAGGCCATAAGACAAATCTCAAAAACCTACTGCATAATTATTATTCAATAGAATCCTTTAGTATTCATAAGATTTAGGATTCTGTATTTGTATTGAGAAGGGTCCAATTAACTTTAGTTGTTTGTGGTTGGGAGGTGAAAACATGCCAATTTACATGGATCCATACCTTCCTTTTATTCCCTCTGCGCGCAAAGCAAGCGTAAAAAGAGGCTAGGAAAGATAGCTTGTAGCGTTTTTAGGGGGGTGGCGCGCAAGCTAACAATTGGCCAGAACCTAAAAAATTATTTTATATGTTAGCTAAGGTGGAGCCTTCTAGGTGCTTCTTTACTTTCCGACAAATTCACCTTATCTCTATAACTTCGGTTAGATCAGAAGCACAAAAAATCTAAAAATTCTAATTTACCTAAATAAATTTAAAACATACTCGTTAAATTCTACGATTCCACTCTCTCCTTAACTATAAAAACCATTTTGTTCGAATCTTGTAATAATTATGTCTTAGATGTTTCATATATGAGCCTCGCTGTCTTTAACTTGCTACCGAAGTTAGGACGGAAGCTTCGCCGCTACTCAGCAACATTAAGAATATCGAAAGCAAAATTACAAATCACATATATGTTTAAACGGCTATAAGATTAATGAATAGACCACTAGGATTTTCCGATCCTTGGAGTAATGTCAAGTTAAATGTGCTGGACTAGTGCCGAGTATTTGATTAATTAAGCCCTTCCTGGCTAAAGGACCCTGCATAGGGATTATTGAAGTAAAGAGCCTTGTTGTAGAATTTTCCTTCATATTATTTACAACTTTTAATTAGGCGAAGCCTACTCCTTCTTATTTTTTCATTTTATTCTTACATGCAACTACTCATTTTGCCTAGTAAAAAATTACAAAATACGCAACTGCACAAGATCAAGTACACTAAAAGGATGTAGACCTCTTTTTTCCCTATCAGGGTGCAGGATTCTGTATGATTAATTTTGACCTATCTCGAAGCAGGGGGTGATGGATGTTCAACTGAAACCCAACCAGCAAAGGAACAGAAGTGTCGAACCCCTTATCCCTGAACCGGTTTACTAGGATATGAATATGGTTTATAAGTCGGCGTCGGCTTATCAATCCCTTTGTAGGCTAAGCTTCAATTAGTTATTCTGCTGTGGCGCAAAGCTGGAAGTAAGGATGCTAAAACACCATAGGTGGTTGGATGGAGCTTATATGTAGAGATAATTGCACAACACAGAAAAATATATAAAGTACCCAGTCATAATATATTTAGGTCCTATTTTTTTACGTTTAATAAAAAAAAACAATAGGCCAGGTAGTTAAATGGTTTTTGAATCTTTTCACCTTATACGTTGGTTTTTCTAAATGGGTTTAACAGGTTTAGAATACTCTAGAATGTATTAAGTCAAATTTGCATATTTTCGGTTAATAACTATTAATAATTAATAAAAATCCCTAAATAGACATCTTTTATATGTCTTTTTAATATGGATTTTTGCATCTTATTCTCTTTATTTAATATTAAGTTACGGGATTAACCCTTTATAGGTTTCTCTTAAGTTTAAATGTTGTATATGTAGGGGCCCGTATCTCATATTATTTTGTATTTTATTCCTGATGTTAATTAAATATTAAGACCAAGTGAAATTACCAAGCATATTGAAAATAGTAATTTCCCTTTTTAGCATTATTTGAACAATATTTATTAAATTACTGCATTACAGCCAAATATTGCCGTACTATATTGGCAGCAATTAAATAGTTATAATTTAGCTAAATTAAACATCAAAATTTATTCCTTATCAAAAGTAAATAAATAGTGTGATATTAATTTACCTTAAAGAAGAAGGTTGGTTACGACTACATGTAAATACAAAAGATCCTAGAACCAAACACAGCATAATGGGTTTATTCCTTATGTTACTAGTAATAATTTAGATGGTAATTATGACCAGAAAAACAAGTCAACATGTCTACAGTAGGAAATATAATTATTAATACTCTTATTAATATTGATTGTTATTGCTACGTATTTAAGTCTTATTATTAGCGATGAAATAGGTGTGCCATAATAATTCTACGCAAAACCACGATTACAGATAAGCAATAAATATGTTATATTAAAGTATTTGTTTAGGTTCAAGCAGCCATAAATTATTATCATTCCTTATTCTGTTCCCTGCCCTCTTACAAGACTGGGGAATACCTTATCGTTTATAGCTTGCTCTAGCCATGTAAGCTAAGTAACAAACTATCTACTATTTTATTAAGCACAAATGAAACAGTATAAAAGAAAGGTTTGGTTCAGGCTTAACGTAAGACTTTATCTTTAGGTTATACAAATTTTAATTCTTTCTCTGTATCTATTAAATAGGACTTCCTTGTTGTAATTCATATTCTAAAATTGCTTAACTAACACTTTAATTAAAAACAAGGTCAAGGTAATTTAGTAATTTCTACGCATGAGCTTTCCAGTAGCTCGGCCCTCAGTTTTCTGATTGTAATATTTAAACCCTCCCCCCCTGAGCGCAGTATCTGCAAAATAGGGGCGGGGCCTGGTCTTTCCACGTTTATATACCTTCAACAGATAAGCCTGTTATATAAATAAATAAGCTTTGCTCTTTTTGCACGTTTTTTAGGAAAAAAATAGGGATACAGCGCGGTGATACAACGAAAAATATGTTCATGATGTATGTATTTTCCCAACCAAACAAGAACCTAAATTATTCCTTTTTTACTACGCTGCGTGTGATAATTGTAAGTAAGGTTTTCGTGATTTTAAACCCTGCTGGTCCTGCTTCTCCCTGTGTATTTTTATATGAAGCACTGCTTTTTATTTTATAAAACGGCTACAAAATCTAATAAGGAGCTACCGTAATAATTATTTAAAATAAATAGGAGAACATTGCATTCAATTTGGGAGAAGATTGTCTTACACCCAGATGTTAAAGGATCCAAGATCCTTATTTCTCCAATTTTTAAATAAGCTCAAAGATAGACTGTTTTATTTGATTTTAAGCTCCCTTGTGCGTAATGAGATTATTTTTTTGCTTCAGGTACGGGTGGGTGGTTACGCTTTTTGTGCTTGCTAGCCCTTTCGCTTCTTACTAAGCTTATACCTCTTTGAGCGACAACTGAGTTTGCCTATAAAAGCTGTAAAAATTAATAAGCAAAAACACAAAAATAAAAAGATAAGCTCTTGGCTGTTCTAGGGGAGGCTTTTTTATCCGTATCTTCAACAAAAGATTATAGATATTAGGTGTGTAGCTTATTACCCCTAGGGGTAAATTAAGATCGATCGTGTAATTACAACACCCCTGTAAGGAAATCTGGGTGATATAGTAGTAATATAGTAGGCTTCCAAAGTATCTTAAATATATTGGTAATAAGCATCCTTCACTAACGGTAAAAGGTTGTATTCTTGATCAAGAATAATCATCGCGTTCGATTCCGCCTTGGGAAAATTTAGCCTGCCTAGGTTCTTGATCCTCGCCATAAGCTATCCTGAGCCACTGTCCCTAAGGAATATGATATCGTATAGTGGGCGGGTGCTATGATAACCCTTTGTAGGGCAGCGTTCGATTGTTATTCTTGGATGTGGCGCAAAGCAAGGAGTAAAAGGTATAAGTAGCAAAGGGGTAGGATTAGCCAGTAGAGTAAGATAAAAAAATATGAGGCGCGGGGGACTCCCAACCATAGCAGGGTGAAGTAAGATAACAGGGATATTATAAGAAGCTTATAGAGGTGGGACGGCCCTTTAAATTGTACGATTAAGGAGAGATTGACCGAGTGGTTTTAAGGGTGGCTGAAGTTTGAATTTTATTCCTAGGTTGTTTAAACCACATCCGTTCGAATCGGGATATTTCTTCTGTAAAAGGCTGTTTAATGGGCAGTTGGCTTTTTATAACGTACTACAGCTTTTCCTAGCCCCCTTGGCAATCCGTGTACGCTGTTGTAGACCACAAAAACATCTATAAAAGGAGTGTAGTTTAACATTGTAAAATAGGAACAGCTTCTAACCTCTCACCAAAAATTTCTTGGTTTCAAATCCAAAGTTACTCTTTGAGTTATAATGACAGAATAGATTTATTACGACTTATACCTTATTGCTTGAACCAGTTAATTAACTAATTCAAATGTCTGCTATTACCCCTATCTCGAAAGAGATCGGGGGTGCCCTGAACCATCCCCTTGTTTCGGGCTAGCCAACATTTTACGCCACCCTGTAGGGGTCAAAGCAAGGAATCAGAATTAGAAAAAATTAATGTTCCAAAGAGATTTGTGAACAAGCTTGTTATGAATTCGGTCAAGGCTGCTGGGTTTAACTAGAAAAAATAGAAGGCTAGTGCTTGGTGCTATTTTTACCTGCTCTGCTGCATTAAAGTAAGAGGAGGTTTTACTTTGTTAGCTGTTTCAACATCTCGTATCAGAAGTAAAGTCATACATAACTTTTCCTTTGTATCGGAAGACGACGCCCACGCGCAACTCAATATCTCGAAGAGATCAGGGGGGGGGTGCAAGCCAGAGGAAAACCGAACGAGGCTCTCAGAAGTATACACAATTGCGCTGCAACAAATATGGAATAATTATTTATTTTCATGAAAAATTTTTCATATGCCAACGCACCTTGTTTTATTTCTTTCCAGGTCCCCACATTACCCCATCTCGAGGAGTTGCTTTGCGACTTCGTAAAGGGTTACTGATTAAACATAAACTAGTAACTATGTATGATTTTTGGTTCTGCTAGCCAAAGATGTTTAAGTCCATATCCTTTAGTATTGAGGTTTTATATTTTCCATTGTATTAATAATTAAGGTGACGGAGGTGGATTTTACATATAAAGATAAAATTACTTGAAGTTTAGTTACTATTTTTATAGGTATTAGTTTATAATGCACTAACACTATACGATGGCAAGATCCAAAAAACGGGGTTATGGCTGAAGGTGGTTTAAAAGCGCCTTCCTTGGGAGAAAGGTTTTCACTTGTCTTCGATAAGTAACCCCGAACATTCATACTTACGTTAGAAGATTGTAGAAATACATTTAAAACAAAAGATATATAAGTATTACATGTAAATTATATAAGAGTAGTAAAGACAAACCTATTATGGGAATTTATTGGCCATGTTCAAAGAAAATATTTTATCATAAGGCAAAAAATTCGCAATTGTTTAACTCGACTCTGGTGAAAGGGACTGATTGAAACCTGGGTTAAAACCTTACTTCTATTCTAAAGCCTGTTTATTTTTGAAGTGTTATTTAGGATTGTAAAACTATTTTTTACTATAAAAGTAATTCATAAAAATATGTCTATGCTGGGTCTCCGCCATGACACAAATTTTTTCCATAATCGTAGAATTAGGGGGCTGCTATCTCTCCTGATTGTTTGCTTTTTGTTTATAAGTCGCAAAAGTACAACTTGGGAAATGAGATCTCTGGGTAACTGCCTATAGTTGCAAAAGGCCTAATAGAAATCTAATCTCTAAACGGAAGTGAATTTGAAATATCTTTAGTAACTTAAGGAAAAGAAATTCAATAAGAGTTTCTATGAGTATACGTGAAGGTGAAAATGAGTTAACCCTATATAAAATAGAAGCGTACAAAAAACCTGTTTAAATAAGTTGGGGAACACTCCTCACAGCAAATTATGGGTACATGACGTATTAGTGAAAAGTGCCAAGAGGGAACAAACGAAAATAGGTAGTTCTTTATAAGCAGTCAGATAAAAAAAGAAACGGTACCTTTCGCATCAATGGGTCCACCAGTTAAACGTTACGATCGCGAGCATATGCGGTAGTTATACCTGGGCCTAAAATTAACCCGAGAAAATGTCAAAAGCTTAAGACCCGAAGGCACGGTGTTTTTACCATATCAGGGGTTTAAAAGTCAAACGGGTGATTCTAGCACCTATTTCCCGAAGCAACTGTGGGTGGTGGTAAGGTGAAAGACACATGACTGTGATAGCTGGTAAGAAATAAAGGAGTAAGCCAATCTTTTTAAATCGGCAGTACGTAGAATTGAACTGTCTTGCAGATAAACCATCAAATATTGACGGGAAAAACCTAAAAGGCAAATCAGACCAAGGCAAATATGGTTAACTATTGTGGCAACAGGGTAATTGAACCGTGTAAAAGGTAAAACATTAGATTGTATATACGTAGTATAATTGGGGCGATCGCTGGCCAAACTAAACATTATAAAGGTTGTGATGCATGGACTAACAGTTGGTTGGCTTCATAATTATAATAGGCTGCTTACCTGGCAAGCTAAAAGGCATCATAATTTTTTAGGCTATAAAAGGGATATAAGTCAGCACCCTGTAATCGAAAGGGGATACCAGGAATAATAAAATACAATTATGCGTCATAGGTTGCTTATGTATTAGGTTTTATAAAAAAGAAATAAAATAGTAATTTAACTTTATATGTAAAAAAACTTGCTTAGCTAGTCCCCGCCTTATTTTAATCTCCTGACACTGATAAGGTGAATATTGCAGCAATGAGAAGATTAACTTTTGGGGTTACACCTGTTTAAAATTATTAGCTATAATAGGCGTGTAAAAGAATAAGGTAATTGTTATTTAAAGATGTTATACCAGAATATATTAAGGCGAAAAGCTCAGCATGAAAAAAAGATATTACATACAGGTTGACACCCGATCCCTTCATATAAAAACAGTTATCTGGATAAAAAATTGCAATATTAAATGATGGAGGCTTCGCCCTATCCCTCCGGGATAGTAATAAGGGGGGTATATATTGCTGAGAATTAATAAATAGTTATAATATTAAAATTTGCTATATACCGGAGGGGAATGGTAGCACTTAATTTAACTAAAGATTTTATAAATACTTATATGTTAAGCATTTAACTTTTACGGTAAACATCCTCTTTCCACGGCGCAAGCACCCTTTTACAAATAGGAATAAGTAATTTTATTTTTATTAGATCATTAAAATATTACTGAATAAAGAAACTTTAAGAAAAGGAAGAAGAAACTATTCTTAAGTAACTTTTTAAAACTACAATATAACTACTAAGAAGAAGGGGCAAATTCTGTTTGCTAGGTATAAACATGCAGAAGTGAAACGTTAAAAGGTTTTTTAAAGGAAGTGACGTTATTGTATTAATGAGAAGTAGAAATCCTTATCTTATTGCAGAACCAGGAAGAATATTACCCACAAGTAATTAGAAAAAACTGATCGACTAGCGAAACAGGTATAAACTTTAGAAAAAAAATACACGGCGGCCAAAGATAGCTAAATCAGCTATAAGCCTCTATAGGTGTGTAAAGGGTGGAGTGTGTTAATACTATGATTACTAAGGAAAAAGTATCTTATTGATAATATAACAGCAGTAGGCTGAAAAACATAGGGTACAGACCAGCAGTAGGTAAAGGCCCATAAAAAAGTGGGAAGATTAATAAAAAAAATAATTTCTCATTTAAGCAGAAATTAAGTATTTATTATTTGCTACACGGGATAATTAAAGTTATTTAGTTTGAGGTAGACTTTTATATTAGGGAAAGGGAAAACTTGAAGCTTTACCCAAAGCCTTTGCTATTTATATATTCTATTACAATATTAAAAATCTTTCGTAAAAGAAGGTAGATTTGTTACTCGCGGAAACTAATAACAAGTTAGGGCACTTTAAGTTAAATTCCTTAGGGAGGTACTAATTATTAAATCTTTCAGGACAAGAATGTGTTAAACGTTAATTTTGTCATAGTGGGGAATATGAAGAAAATGTTAATCAGTGAGTCTGTAGACTCGATATCGCAAGGATAATTCTTGAATTATCAGACTTAGAAAAATGAATAAAGGTGTCTGAAGCAAGCCAGCTTTTTGTAGAAAGAGAACCCTTTGCAAGTAAAACCATAAAATTGACGGGATACGTCCTAAAGCAATCCAATAAACCAAGTACAAAGTAAGTATACATCTTATGATTCAGTAATGACATCGGGGTAAAGTGGTAAAATCATGATTGTATTGAACAATGGATACCGCAGGCAAAGCACCTTGTAAGGTGTGCAAAGATTCATCGACTTAAATGTTTGTTTGGTCTTTAGTTATTAATACGTTACATAATTTTAGGCTTA
>JACYFI010000356.1:0-12775 GCA_020975735.1 Ophiocordyceps xuefengensis
AGTCATTGTCGTTTACCCTCGTTGAGCTTTTTGGGTATATTATTCTTCTTCCGGGGTGGGACATTGAGGAGTTACCATCTTTTCAAAGCTAGTACTAATATCAACTATCACTTCTTCTGACAATCCTTCCAACTAGTAGGTATTATAGTCCGGGTCTATGTTGCCTGGTTACTTTTGAATTTTTTGGATAAGCGGAGTAAATGTAAATCTTTTATCAAATTAATAAATTCTGTGATATGACTTTCAACAACAAAGACTTTTGTTTATTTTTTAAAAAAGTTCATTGAAATCTTCCTTAGTGTTTACCAAAACCGTCAGTTGAACTGTACTGGAAACTTCTAGCGATAAGTGAGTGTAGGCTACAGACGCTAAATCCTGGGTAGTCCTCCCCAAAGGATGGTACTATGACTCTTCTGTTAACCATTGTCCCTTTAGGGTCTGGTCGAGGTAACCCGTAGTCCCAATTTTATTTTTCTTAATCCGTTCCTTAGAAAGCCCCCCACTCTGTTACTTTAATGTACTATTGTACCCAGTGGTGGTGCGTTGATTAGGATTGTAGATTACTTCATATCCATATCATAACCCAAAATGCAAATCCTATTTCTGAACAGATACTGACCCCTCTTGTCAGAATTACCTGGTTAAAGGGTTCAGGCAGTTTAGTTTTTTACTCCATTAGACAGGCTTCGGCTCGAGGGGTCACTAAAGACTTATCAGATTTTCATCCTTCCCCCCTTTTTGAGAGAGATGCATAAGTTACAATGTCCGGGCTTTCCCCGCTTCAATCTAACATCTGGTTCTGCGCGAGTTATTGTTTGGATAAGAACTAGTCGTTTTCAGAACTCCTTAATGAATTATTACACAACGCGCACTATTAAAGCAAAGAACTTAAATCCCACCAATAAAAGTATTTTAACCCCCTGTATTCTGATAATTCCGATTTCTGATATAGTACTTAATATATAATCCATAATTATGAATCAAAAGCTTAAAAATATAGAACCTAAAATATTAGCTCGATACATCAATGAATATTGATCCTGTTGTACAAGATTAATAGAATTAAAGGGTTTTCTATATTTTTTGATGTTGTCCCCCATCTTTTTAATAAATTGTTTGTATATTAATATAACAAATTTGGTAAATAACTAGAGCTTTTAGAGATTGATTTCAGATCTCCTCGAAACTTTCTTAGGGTAAAAATAGATTAAAAGGTCAAATTTCATATACCTTATTTAAAAAATATAATAATTGTAAATTATTTGTGTAATGTTGTTGTAACTAATAAATAAACCCCATGTATACCTACACCTTTATAATCTTACAGTTTAATCAATGAAGGTAAGATCGTTTAGAGATTACAATAAATTAAAATATTATAGCTATGTCTATCTAAATAAAAAGAAATAGCTATATCACGTCTAGAATTAAACGGGTTAGAAAAGCCAAAAAAGGAGATAAATAGGATTTATTAAATCAATAGTCCAAAAAACACAGTTCAAAGCCCTTAAAGGAATTGAAACCTGAATAGATTGAATAAGGGATAAGTTCCAAAACACTAAAATTGAGAGTGGCTGGTAAAAGGGAACAGAACCCATTCACAATGGAAGTACTGCGATCTTATTGTTTCATCTTGTAAGATCATTAAATGAAAATACTATATATTTATTGTCCATGCGTAGTGCAATCCGATCAGCTATCGTGTGAAAGACAGGTCACTGTAATATGCTCTCTATAAAAATATTATATAAATCACCTTACACGGTCAAGTTGACGCCTGAGAAAAGAATCGAACTTTTTATTACCAACGGTATGAGATAGATGTATTACCTGTAAAACCTACCCCCAACAGCTTTGAAAATGTAAGGGGGCCGGTTCTTAATAGTCATACAGAAAAAAAATATTCTTTATTCATTACCCGGCTTTCGCTGAGAGGAACAAATATTATTATATAGGTAAATAAACACGAGCTTTAGCATTATTTTTCTATTCCTTTTATATTGCAAGCGTAGCTTGTTGCAGCAAAAATGGCGAGTCCTTCTATATTGTTATATTTAATTTTTTAAATATTAAATAGCTTGCATATTATTCTTTGTGAAACCATGAAATAAAGGCCTAATCCCAAACCCACATATAAATAGTTGAATAAATATCACCTTTAAGCACTTTTATCTCTTTGAATGTTTATCCTACCTATTTCTTATCCTGTTCTTTGTATATCTACCCAATAAAGCTACCCCCTTAACTTTCCTGGGATCATCTCCTGGTGGTGTAAGGGGGTCAACTGAAAACCACCGGAAGCTCTGTATCTTGTTTATGTCTGTATATAGGTAAACTTTTAGGTCTTTTTAGACGGAATACAACAGGGGAAAATAATTTTTTTAGTTAAGCCCTTTATCTAAAGAAGTTTTTTTAGGCTAGAGCTAGAACCTACAGCTCGAGATTGAATTCAAAACCTTTCATAGTGTTGTTTTTCACCCTTACAAGGGGGGATCGCAAGGAATAAAATAAAATGCCTACTGCGCTTCGCCAGCCGCCCAGCTAGGCTCAGCCAGCCATAAGAAAGCAATGAAAAATGATTTTTTTTTTGCTCATCATTAAAGGATGAAGTTAAATGGTGGCATAGTTATGTACAACCAACAACGAAACATTAATTATTACTTTTAGCTTTTATTGGATTTATTGTTGGTAATATACAATTCATTAGTATTAATATAACCCCTACATTAAAAGAAAAGACATTTAATTTTGTTAAACGCACATCTGGCTCTCTTTGCATAATGACAAAACATGCTTTAAACATTTCATTCTTACAATGCAAGGGGTCTGAGTCCTGCTTTTACTAAATCCACTATATCTACACCGTTTTTTTCATTACATACCAAACCTCGTGTTTTTATAGAATTAAAACAGACGAAAATTCCAGTAACCTTAATTGGATTTAATTCTAATAATTTTAATTATATGCATAGTTTAAATGTTATTTTTTAGAAAAAGTACATAAGGGTAAAAACCTGGCTTCCGAACCAGGGAGCCAACTACATCTGCACAGTAGGTTGCTCCAACCGCTTTGAGTACAATTACACCTAATAAAAATTATATTAATCTCAAACCACCCCCCTATAATTCGAGTGATTGTATATTATAATTGTATGACTTAAATCAGATAAATAAGTATATTACAACTTTAATGTCTTTAATAATTTTTGTCATGTTTTTTCACGAGAATAGATCTAGGGTGGCTAAGTAAGCTTGCCTATTAAGGAGCTAGAAACGATAAGCCGCTTACTGTGAAACCAGCCCCAGGAAGAAAAACTGTTAGGCCGCAAGTTCTTTGAATGAATTATATTTTATTCTTCAATATATTAACCTAGGTGTTCATACAAATTCTTATCTTCTCGTGCATTTTGGGTAATCGTTATTTTATATTATTCTTATTTACCTTTTATTAACTTGTTACAAAGCCGTTGCTTAGATAATGGTTAATTGTATTCTCGCATATTGCTTCCGCGCATAGAGAGAAAGGAACTTGTACCTAAGCTTTTGTGCATGATTTTTAATAAAAGCTTCTGGGCCTTGAATTTACGATCTTAAATTTAATAAGTTTTCCGGTTGAATGTTTACAGACCTAAATGTAATTACCTTAATCTTTACATTGTTAATTTTAGGCGAGCTTTAGCATGCTAATCTTCGCGGAGTAGCAACAGTAGCCGAATATAATTATTATATAAATTTTCACCTATATTGTTGTCGGGGGGCTCCGATCATGCAAGCAAATCTGCTCCCTTTCAAATAAATAAAAATTGTTAGATTTTACTTTTAATTCTACGTTCTAAGTACAGTATACAACCAGTTTTATTTATTTATGTGTGTGAAGCCCCAATCATTTTTATACCTTTATATTTCTAAAATAGAGACACCCCTACCTTATTTATTTAAAAAGGATTGATTAAACCAAAACGTTCTACTGGACTATTATGGAAATGTGCTAAACCACCTAGTTCTTAGAATAAGCGTGCTTCGCTTACCAGCAAAATTTTATCTCGAGGTATTCGCGGAACACCCAATACTAAACAGCAATAATATTTATGACTTACCTAATGTAGACAACGAATATTATTATTTTTATTCGTACTTTCTTAACTAACTTATAAAGGTATTTTTGTGTGTGCGCTATAGCTGCAAGCTATGGCTTATGCCTATTAAAAACAATTTAAACCAATATTGCACTCAGGCATTGATCTGTATTTTGTGCGCGATCCTCGTCAGCCACACAAGAACAAAAATTAAAGATCACAAAAAAGAGGATTAGAGTTTTTAACTAAATAACAACTTAAAAAACAATTAAAACGAAGCTTGCTTGACGAAAGTATGGCATCCCCCCCTTTAATTGGAGATTTTTTAATAAAAGGAATAAGGGTAAGTTTAAAATAGTCTTTAAAAGGCGATATAGCTGAAACTACCTGCTACCTTGGAGTGCATTACATAACCAGATTTTAAAGTGTTAACTTATCTTATCCGTTATACCGTTCGATCTTTCAGTGTTGAGTTATAAAATTCTTAAATTTAAATAGAAAAAATCCTGTAACAACAACTTTAGTGCGTGGCGCCCTTGCCGCCTTCTGTTTTTTAGTAGCATAGCTTTAATAACACCAAAAAAATGAAAAACAACCAATCCGCCACTGAAAAACTCCGCTAATCCATTATAATTCAAGATATCAGGCGCTTACATTAGTCAGGTAAACTTTTTGGTGCGTGCGCTTTTATTATTCTTGGGTTAAACAAGAATAGACTGCAAAGCTCTTTCCATCTTTATTTTGATAAACGTTTTACGTAATAAAAGAAAACAAAGTCCTCCTATTTATAGATAATTGGACTTAAACCCAACACGGAGACTTAAAATCAGTTGTACCTAAACAATCCGTCCCCTTCCTAGAATTTCAGCATATCTATTATGTCCAAATAATTAAGCTTTTCGGGCTTTAGGAGATAATCAATACTTTTACTTATAAGAACTTTTTATTTATTAAAACTTTATCATATTCCAAATTAAAATAGAAATCAATAGGTAGCAAGGAGAGGGGTCTCAAAATCTATAGGGTTACATTGTTAGGCTCTTCTTTCCCTCATATGTACTTACCATTAGTTATCTTGTCGAAATGGTAAACCAATGTCTTAAATGTTGATAAATACCTTTCCTTAGAAAGATACCCAAGGTATCTTGTATTATTCTTCAAGAAAGTCAGCTTTGTTATTCTCTTAAACAATCTTTACAAATACACCCACCTTATTTCAACATATATGTTACTTTTTCAAGGTTGTTATATTTCTATTGTCTTGATTATTCAATTAAATCATTGTACGTAATAGAAATATAGTTCCATCGATCTGTTTTCAATGTAAGCGAGAAATTAGGCCTACTCCCTAGGTTCAATTTATACTGTATTATTTAAGAGGCTGGCAGCCCTCTTTAGATAAAATGTGTTAATTTGGTGGTATTCTAGAATTATTTTATAGTCATTTAACAAAAGGTATTAATATCTGAAGTTTAGAGCTTGCCGCCCTAAAATTTTAGGTTTCCTCATTTAGTGTCATCATCTTAGTTTTAATATGAATAAAAGGAAGCCTTACATACCTGCCGCCCTAAAAACGACTGGTAATCTATTCAAATCTAGTTAATCCATGTTTAATTTGTAATAATGTTTTTTAGATTATTTTCGCTTAATTATAAAAAACGGAAAGTGGTATGATACGGGGGTAGTCAAGTATCTGAACTGACACATGCCTAGTGGAAACCAGTAAGTCTCCAGTTATTCCGCTATACGCCGTTGGCTACAAAGCCCTTTGGGCTTTTAATCCTATATATTTTAATAACTTTCAATTATTAGTAAATAACATATTAACCTATAACCCCCATTAGAAAAATAACATTATACACAAAATAAACCTTGATGTAATTCTTAATATAATATTACAACCTTCCTTTGGTTATATACTTTTATGTTTACTAATTTTAGCGTAGCATATTGCGCTAGAGCGTTACTTGTTTCACCAAAGCTCGACTATGATTAATAATAATTATTTTTATATAGTGTCTCGCTTTTGAAGGCCTTAATATAATATTTTTGCAGATAATCTAACGGGCGTTGGTTTGGATGTAACTTACCCATACATGCAATATTTGTTAATTTATACTATGGAGATGTCATGGAATGCAACCCTGAAACAGCAAATGCAAGTTTTAGGTTTTTGCCATTAAACTACACCTCCTAAAAGGTTTAAATTTTATATTAATCAATATTTCTAGCATTTATTTTTTTCCCTTTTACGCATAGCCTTGGCCTATAAAAACAACACGTACAGCTATAATGGCATTGTATACTTACTTTTTGGTGCTTGTACTTTGATTTTTTTGGCGCTAATTCGTCACACGCTAGAAAAAATTAGAAGTCTATGCCTCCCCTACACAGAATAAAAATAACCTTGCTTATGTTTAAAGTTAAACAAAAAGATTATCTTGACAGGCTGGTTTCTGGATTTTTTTACCCGTTGCTTCGCGTAAAATAGAGGCTTAGACGCACTAAAACATTAAAAGTTATTCATTTTATAGTATATAAATGTAAAAAAAAGAAAAGGCAAATATCTTCTAAATTGAAAAGGGGAATTGATTCTCAACATCCCAATATTACAACCGACCATTAGCTAATGTTGTCTTACCTATGATAACCTTTTCTTTGATTAATACTATAAGATCTAAAAAAGGAAGTTGCGAGGCTAAACAATATTTTAAGAGCTCGTTAGCAAATTAATTATTTTTTTTTAGGACTTGCAGGATCGAACCTACATTTTCAAATGATTAAAAATGTCCCATAAGTATTGCACCTGTACTAAGTCCCCCACACTGCCCACGGTAAGCTTGAGACTTACCAACCCAAAAGGCAATTCCAGTGCCTGCCCGCCGAATTGAATTACGGGCTACTTTAGAATACAGGAAATTTGAATTCAGTGTACAAAAACAAGGCTTCTCATCCTTATAATTTAGCCTTACCGTAGAATTATCTGTATGATAAATCTAGTTAATAATAACCACTTAACGCTTAATGGGCGGCAAGCTAACTTCTTTGTTCTAGCCAAACCGCCAATAACATTTAGGGAGATGGTGGTGAAGAATAATGGGCACAAACGCAGAAATTGTGATGCTCTTGAAAGGAAAGTGACGGTTATTATTTCAGTTCAGTATAATATCTTTTCAACCATTCTCTGCTAAAGATTTATATATGGTTTTGTCTGCCGCCTTTATATTTCTCGTTAAGAAATCATATAGCAAAGCTCTAAAATTTTAATTGTAGGCAGCGTAGCTTACAGCCCCTGATTATAAATAATCTTAAAGTAATCTCAGATAAATTAATGAGGGCAGAATCTTACATATTCGACCAATCCACCACTTATTATTGTAAATTTTTATGTACCTTTATTTAGATATCAGAAATAAAAATGTTTAAAACTCATAGGAGCTTGCGCTTTCATTTTTATTGTGTGTTATTTTTTCTATGCCCTCTACAAGCTTGGCTAGAAAAAAATTTATGCAGAGACTAAAAATTCCGTGCATAAATACTTGTTCGTAAAGGGGCGTACTTGACACCTCAATGGGTACTACCCCAAGGTTGGGCTAAAGTAACCTCTGGGTCACCGATTCCAGCACTAGCTTAAACCTTATTATCTCAAATTAAATTCCAGCATACAGGCTAGGGCTAAAGGATGACACTTATTTTTACTGTTATGAGCAATCTGCTTTACCAATTAAAGCTATAACCCCTTTTGTGCTTTTTATTTAGGGTGCTTTAGGATTTTTTCGTTGCACTAGCTTAATCGCTAGGAAAGCTACAAAAATACAAAACTTAATTTATAATTCTTAATCATTATGTTTCAAAGTTATCATCTTATGCTAGCCCTACTAAGGTTAAACTTTATATTATTTATAAAGCTCATAATTTTTATTGGCCGGTGTATGGAAACAATACATCGTTCTTAATTTTTACCTTGCGTGGTTGACCCGAATAGCCGCACAAAAAAAATACTAAAAAATTAAAAAATCGTTTTATGTCATAATAGGGTAATTTCTTGCCAGATTTTTCCTAGCTAAGGCCTTTCAAAGGCATTAGGAAAAATAAACTGACTACACAAAAATTGAATAATACATAAAAAATTTTCATACCTCTTTTGGTGGTTTTTCTTACTGACTCCCTGTCTCGATCAGCTGGTGCTTTGTAAGGGTGGCTTACTAGCATATTTAAATCGGTGCAAGCAATCACGGCCCTGCGAATGCGCGAAAGCACGGGCACTTTCTGGAATTATTAGACGAATATTACAGAAAGACTTATAAAAGCTAACTCCTGCCTATTAATAGTCATAGCTTGGCTATATAAATAAATCTAAATATCAGATATTATCCCTCTACTGTGGTTCATGTATGTATTTCTACAAAACCGTACATTTAAAATATAAATGGCAAAAGTAATTCCTTCGTTTTTATATCAAAAACTAATCTTTGGCATCGCAGTAAAACTCTCTAAATCATCAGAAAATCCAGAGTGAGTTCAATTCCAATTACTAAAGTTTTGGACAGGGCCGTCTAAATATTGTTTACTTTATTTTAAAGCCTGCAAAAGTAGTGCTCTAATAAATTACCCTTATGTTCACTTTGAGTATCTTATTTTGAATTAAGGACTCATTGACTTAAAAACTGCGATGAGAGGTCTGATTATTGTTACGAGCATATCGCTTTTACCGTTAAGATATAACGTGTACGCGGCTATGGTTCCTTGCACCTATATACCCCGGACATGGAGACCGGAATATGTTACTGTTACATCAAACCACAGTATAGACTAGAACAGCGCATCGAACCCCGGAGGGAGCATTGAAAAGAAGCTAATGTTACGTAAACCGCTTGCTACTAATCTTTTTTAATTTTTGAATTGTGGCTACAAAGCAGACTCAGAATTGTGTCCTACATCTTGCTTGGCTCTTACACTACCCTATACCTTATTTATATATTGTTTTTGTGGTATTGGCTGATTATATAGAAGCAAACACGTATAAGGTGTGTTTGTACTTTAATATTGTTTTTGCTTAGCTTCCTAGTTTTAAGTTGTTTTGTTTCTATGTTATTTTTTAGCTTATCTCGAAAAGATCAAGGGTGACTAGCGAACTACGCCTCTTAAAAGGCGGGAAAAAATAGCAAAAACCATTAACCTTTATTCTTTAGGATCAGGAAGCAAATAAAAATCCGCGGAGCTCAGCCTGTACCACAACAAACAGGTTGGCTATTCTTAAGAGGTGCAAGACATGCATGTTTCGTTGACCGGCACCCTACCTTCTCGAGGATAGTGCATGTGACCCTGTTAAGGGTTAAAGCGGGTAAAAAATAAACATACATGTATGCTTGCAAAACAATAACAAAGTTGAGCTTGCGTGATTAATACAAGATAAAATATGCTAAAGGATAAGCAGCCCTTTTGCAATAAAATATAAAGAATTTGCTGAATCTTATAATTAATGTTAGCCCGGTGCTAAGTTTGCACTTGCTTCCATAAGAATCTCACAAACACAAATTAAACTTACTTTTCTGCTAACCAGGCATAGGATATATTTATAAAATGTAGAAGTTATGTAAATCTAAGGTAACTTTTTATTTCTTTAAAAAAATCTCAGAGATTTCGTACAGATAAAACAGCCTATAAATTTGTAATAGTAATAATAATTATTTAAGAAAATTATCTATAAGATAAGGTTTTCTGTGCTATATGCTTTCCACGCAACTTATCTTAACCTACTAGCGTTCCTGCGTGCTTATGCCATACACTTGTCTTTTAGTTGATAATAGAAACATCGCTTATGTAACATAATACGCGAAGCTATATATAAACCAAAAGCACATAATATTACATTTAATATTAGGCACATTAAACAACAGGAACCCATAGGTAGGTAACCATCTATTTTTAACGCTTACGAGTTGAACTCTTTGTTTCCTTGCTACAATAAGATGTTCCTTTTATATTATTCTAATTTCCTCTGAGAAGATAGAAAAGCATACTGTTCTACAGACCGTATTTACCAGGCCTCCATGTAACTTTTTTAAATCGACAGAACAGGTCGCACCCTACATAATTCCTTCTGCCACTGAGGATAAGTTAACCCGACATCCGAGGGCAAGACCGCGCACTCATTTTTACACTCTTGCGCGAAATTAGGCCTCGTTCATTAAGTTATCATATTATCTTGTTTCCATTTCTTTCCAAAATTGGGGTTCAGACCTATGTCACTCATCTTTATCTAAGATTATGTAAGATATTTCTTATATTTACTACTATTAGCACAATCTTTCTAACCGTATACTATTTATTGATATTAAATATAATCTGTAATTTCTTCCTTATTTCTGGGGCATACATCCCTAAACGAGTATGCCCCTTACTCACTTTTTATTTTTATAGCCGGAGGCTCATCTTTTAAACTCCTGGATTCCACTCTAAGTCTATTTATTTTCTCAAATTAAATTTCGCAATTTACATGCTATCTATCAAACATCCCCTGTGATTTTATACCTATTACTTATTGGTTTTGAAAAAACGGAAGATCTTTCTGCAATTAATGATGCCGAAACATTTTTGGTACACACAATCCTAACCAGTGAAAATTCGGACTTATTTTTTCCTTAAGATATCCACAATTATAGTAAGAACAAACTTAACCATTAGAGGCTTTATCTCGACCTGTGTTGAGTTAGCACAAAAACTAATCGCATTGTATACCTCGTTCACAGAATTTCGAATTTTAATATCTGAGCATTTTTTCTAGCAAGCCTTGTTAAAGGGGCATAGAAAAATTACAAAGCACCAAAAAACACCTCGAAGAAGTAAGCCCAGCTAATCACCTTGAATCTGTTTTTCTTTATGTTTTAGTCTATTAGCGGTTCTATCCTTAGACAGTTTATCAGGAAAAGCCTCTCCTTTAGTCGTGTTGTTGACCCTCAGATTTTAAATTTGCCCCTTTAATATGCTTACTAATTATTTGATTTCCCTTAACGTTTAAAATGTTTCATTTTAGTTTTCAAAATAGCTATAACTATTTAAGCTTCGGCCACAAAAAATTTATAGGCGTCCGCTAAATTTTTGGTGGCGTGCCCCATAATAGGCGTATTAATCGAATAGATCTAATTAGTGTAACCGTAAATGTCCTACAAAATGTTGTGGATTCTTTCAAACTTGCAGCATTAGCAGTATTCATTTGTTACCTAAACTTTACTAGTTTTCTATGGGTTTTATTATTATTTTTTCTAAATAATACTTTATCTTTTTAGTTGTGCACAAGCCGAGAGCCGCGCAAGCTAGTATTTTGAAAGATAATCAGCTAAAAGGCTTTTATTCTTTGTTTCTATTGACCAAAAAAAATCCAACCGCTAATCCTAAAACCAGTATAGTGTTCAAGATAAGTGTGGAATGTAGTAGTTGTTGAGAAGCCCATTCGTACTGTAAGATTACCCACCTGAATCCAAACCTTTTTCAGCAAAGAAGCCTCCAAACTACGTCGATTTTGAGTTTATTTACGAATAAGATACAATTTGAATTAGAATGTTCCTCTAAATAAAACTAAACTTTAAACCTTTTTTAATGATTAGATGAATCTACCCTATTCTTGAATACCCCCTTTTCATTTTTTAATGAATATACTAGAGCGATCCTGCTCTATTAACGTTAGTTAAATCTCTACCCTTTTAACCTAATTTTAATACCCTCTCTTCATATTTTTTTTAACCTATTCAGAAGAATTATTATAGTTGTATTATGGAATTAGTTAGTATTTAGAACAAATCACCTAATAATTTGTGCGTGACCTTATTAATTGTTAACCCTTCTGGCTACAGGTAAGCAGGCCCCGGAAAAAAAATTATTCGTGAGAGTCCACCCCAAAAATACTTTTCCTTATCCGTAGGAATAAGGATATGTAACACAGGAGCAGCAGTATTATTTACAATAGAATAAATTAAATTTAAATCTTAATATTTGTGCCGGGGGACTTAAAAATAAATTAAATGGTTTTTTTTGGACTTTGTGAGTGTAGCCTTTTCTATCTCTGCTGCTTCGCTGTACCCCTTATGCTTTAGTCGAGTTTGTTTTTATAAGTATAACAGGTTAATAAAGTCTATTAAGATAACGGTAAACATATTTCCCACAATAGAAAAATTTGTTTCTTTCCTTTTTAATTTTAAGCTAAAAGCAATTAGTTAAAGAAAGGCAATCTGTATTATATGCACTAGACTTCAAAATTTATGTATTTATATTTCTTATTTTTATATATTATTATTTTATTTTATTATTCTTACTTAAAAGATAGGTAAATAAACTATCTTTCATTAAAATTTTAACTTATAAAGAATATCATTAAGTCATATTTTTTCCAACATTTTCAAATATGTATTTTCAGCGATTTACTAAATAGATAAACTTTCATATTTTTTTCAAATAAAATATTATGGAATTTATAAAAGTTGTGCAAAATATTTTTAATTTAAATTTAGAAGATTTCTAAGGTATTTGGACGATCAGAGAAAAAGTAATTTAATATAGAGATTATTTCTTGTCGTTTTTAAGACCTAAAATTATGGAATAATTTGTATCCTTCTACTGCTGCCTTCGTCAGGCCCCTGAGGCTTTATTTTCTTTATGCCAAGCAACACATTTCTTATTATAAAAAATAAAACGTTTTTTTA
>JACYFI010000357.1:0-13106 GCA_020975735.1 Ophiocordyceps xuefengensis
TCTTCTATATGTTTATTACTACTTATTTAGACCTTACCTCTATGTTTATTTTTTAAATTTTGTTTTATTGTCCCACATGCAACCCATGGACATTGTGAATAACCCTCTTTACTGGTGTTTCGGGCACTTTGCTGGCGTGGCCTCATTATTCTATATTTTTAATGCAGGGAATAAATTCAAAACTCGGGTGGTTTCTTGCAAGGCTGATTCATACAAATACAGATTACTAAGTGGGGTTTATATAATCCCATAAAACCATATGCGCATAAATAAGTTAGACAATGAAAGCCACATCGTTCTAATTCACCTCCAAGTAATTCATCTTCATTCTATTTAATCTGAACCATTTAATACCAGAAATGTTACCCTAATCCCTACGCAACAGGTAACCCTATTCAAATCTTCTACACATACCATCAACCAGTCTCAGGGTCCAACACTTCTATATACCCCTGACAGCCTGTAGTTAATACTTTCCACCCTAGAAGAACATACTCTTGATATAACGTTTAATTTTGTACCCCCATCAATATAATTTATACATCATAATTTTCTTGAATAAAAATAGATACTCGATTTTGTTTATACTTCACGTGATATTTGAGAATCAAATAAGTGCAGATAGTGAGTTCGTAAGAAGGCATTGGTGGCGCAGCTCTTAATATGAGGATCCAACAAAATTTATTGGTTCACTAAGTGCCTGCCAACTACCTCAAATTTATATACTTCTGGCTACACATTAGAGGTTATCGTATGGCCATAGTTCTGGAAGTAAAAGTCAAAATGGGTAAGGTTTTTCTGGTTTTTTAGATAGGGTTGCCTTTGCACGCCCCAACAAAGTTCACTTAATTAATTTGTTAGATTAGAAAAAAAAATTCAGAGAGACTTCTTTGACTTGAGTAGCTATTTCAAAATAAAAGAAGAGATTTAATTCTAATGTGAAGAGAAGATAGTTATTCCCGGAATAAACATTTGAAATCTTGTTTTAGTGCTTTGTGTTAGCCAACTTATGGTTTTTTCTTGTTTTCCTGTGTTGGTTGTTGTGTAACATTGATACATGCACCCCTTAGGGATATGTCACTACTACATGAATTTTACCCTGCAAAAACTAATTCGCCTTTTTTAGTAGGCTTGCGTGCTTCCACCTACAGCTATCCTTGGTCCTTTAACACCACCAGCAATGTGCAACCCTGCTTCGTAAACTAAAGCAAGGTGGTTCAATGCCAGGATAAGGAGACTAGCAAAGCTGCCCCCCTTACAAGTAGATATTAAACTATTTTTAAAGAACAAACGTATTAAACTTAGACCTAAAAAAAATGGTTATATATGCATGTAATTATGCTTTTAATTTTGTTTTAAGATTAAAGATAAAATTACGTATCACTATGACCCATTTTTTTTAGAAGTATGCCACAATAACACCTTTTTATTATATTAATGAAATAGTATTTTTGCTTTTGCTGTAATAGTATTAGTTCTATACTATATATCTAAATTATACTACCCAAAGAAGTAGGTTCGTTTATTTCTTTATCACGTATGCTTTATTTACTAAAAAATTTAATATAATTCTATACATTTTAATAGTTATTAAATACTTATAAATGAATTAGTTATTTTAAATAGATCCTGTATATTAGAGTGTAATATATACTACTTATGTTTTTCCTACATTATTTACAGAATAAATAAGTTCCTTAGATCAACATTTTTGAAGTAAGGATACTATATTAATTAGAGTTTGAGGTGGTAATTTACTATTTATCTTTAACAAAGAAGGATTTACTTAATAACCGAGGGGTTTAATAGATTTATTCTTAAGCTATTTGCAACCTACTATAATAAATTAGTAACTAACAACTGATCTATAGCTCAAGAAACTCTATAAGTAACAATCCGAACAATCATTTAGTTACAAAATCAAATAAATTGCTAGAAAATGAGACCAACAATTTATCCCTTTTCATATATCTTTATTTGTAGTTATATTAAATAAATAATTCTTATCGGAAATGGTGGGCCCCTCAGTTTTCATCTACAGGTCATTTTGCTTTAACACTTTGATCTAAGTTTTCCATAGTTTATTTAGGGGGGCAAACAATTTTTAGGTTCCAAAAACTGGTTTAAAATTCTTTCGTTACTTGTCACGGCAGTTGCTCGTTAAGGTCTGTTTACCTTATTAGATCGACTATTGAATTCATCAGTTATCCTTGCAAGATGGTGTGATCTCTGGTTTAAGATAGAAGCTAAACATAGTAAGCAGGACAAATGTTTATTGAGTTATTTTAAGTATTTTGTTTACATATATGTCTTCAGTATGATCTTTTTTTATGTACGTTTGATAACCTTTAACTTTTTTTTATAATTAGCTTTCCGGGTTTAGAAATGATGATTGCCTTATATCCAAGTGCTCTAAGGTTTTTTCGTAGTATTGACAAAGTTCTTTACAATAAAAGACTGGGACCTAAGACTTAACTAATTTGGCTTGGAACTTAAAAAAATTTGCAAATTATTTATAACAACCTTGTACTATTTAATACAAGTTTTACGTTTTTACTTTTTATAGTTCGTAGAGGTATTTTTGATAACAGATGGCAGTTATTGGTGCCTATGTAGGACTTATAACTCGAAATGTACTGATTTTTTATAAAATGATTATAGGTTTTAAATTTAATTTGGTAAACAATTATATAATATTTATTGTTTCATATTACGCGTTTTTCTTATATTTTAATTTTAGAATTCTCTTTTTTTTTAGGGAAAGCCTAAGGATATTTAAATGGTATAAATATGTCATAATACTGTAGGCGTCAATTTTTAATTAAGCTTTTTTTTCTACACATATTATTTGTTTCAATAGGATTTTGGTGAGGATTATTATAAGTTTTCATTTATTTAAGACTTAAATACTTTATGAAATTTAATTTAAGCTTATTTCTAATTAATTGTCAAAATTTTTAAAAAGTTGTATTTAAAATTTGTGAATTTTATAATTTAGAGTATTTAGTATCTAGCTCTTATAACAGGATTTCGCTTGACTTTAAACTTAGGCTTGGATTTAGTTATAGTATTTAATGATTTATTATTATATTTATGTAACATTTTTATTTTTTGGATAAATTGATGGAAACGGCGATGTAAAAAGAGAATTTAGTTGTACATTCTGGATAACTTCTCGGAAGTAGCTTGTCAAGATTGAGTTTATTGGTTCATTATTTAGGTGACTTACCCTACACATGACAATATAATTATAATGAAAGATAGATGATTTACTTAAAAAACGCAATCCGTCATCAATCCTAATTAAAACAGTTTTTAATGGTGGTGGTAATTGGAGGTTAAATAATCCTGAATAAGGGGGAGTTTGGGAATTTATACCTATACTCGCTGAGGATAAATCATCTAGGCATGAAGAAAATTAATTTATGGAAGGGTTAAAGAACAAGTTAAGCGAGAGAACTCACAAAGAGTAGATATACCCAATAACAAAACGTTATTGGCTAAAAATTGGCGGTGACCATTACTTTTACTGAACAAAAAGAAACTATATTTATTCTAATTGAGTAACAATGGGGTACACCCTACCTTTATTAGGTATAATGAGTTTTTAGCTGTAATTTTTGGCCGCTTGAAAACAGCGAAGCACTTTGGTGGAATGGGTTGTTTAGTAAAAACCGTCTAATCATAAATGATATGTTAAAGCCCTTGTTGATGTAGGTAAACTTTAAAAAATCAAATTCTTTTAGTAGGAAAAAAATTTCAATTAAAATGAAAAATTTAACTTTATATTACATCTTAAAACTTCAATTTACTCACAACTACACAATTAAAAAATGCTGTTATTTTTTTCTTTATGCAGTCGTAAATTACCCGGAAGCAAGGTTTAGTAACACAAGTTCAAATATATGTGTAGAGTGAAGTAAAAGTAAGTAAGGAAATTATTATAAAACAAATAACAAATTTAATCCTATGAAGGAATAATAAAAAAAAATTTAGAAATAAGTGGTAGAAATAGTGCTTGTGGCATCTAAGCGGGCTATAGCCTGTTGCCCCTGAAGTTTTTGCTGCATATTATGCAAGAGGCCTAACAGCTTCCTCTATTAATGAGCCGCATTATGAAGAGTTAATTTATTCATAGCTGACCCAGAGGTTAAGACTTCAAGCGATGTGGGTTAAGGCGAACAATGAGATTTTTTTTTATTAGTAATAGTATTTTATAAAAAGAACATTTATATAATTTGCACTCTCGCCTATATTCAATATTCTTAGAACTTAATAGTGATGTATTGCAACCAATTTCATTTCTTAAAAAGAAGTTTTTTTAGAAATGAAAATTACTCAAAAAATAAGGTTAGAGTTTTGGTCTTGGCTCTGGGATTTGAATGCTGGTCAAGTGCTTGATACACATGGCTAATCGGGTACGTTTTAATTTTCAAACATTTAAGTAACTACAATACTAAGGTATTAATTAAAACAAGTGGTGTACACGGTGAGTATAAGATTTATAATTTCCGGCCTTTAAAAGAGAACAGCGTAAAAGCCTCATATAAATAAGGGGGAGTACAGTCCTGGCTTTAAGAGGATGATAAAATATCTTCGGGAAAAGGTAGTAGTTTAAGGTGGATGACCTTTAACTAGCCAACAACTCCTCCGGTAGTCAATCCGAAAGGTTGGCATCGACCACATGGAGGTCTGAAAAACCCCAATGGAAATTAGTGCAGCAGTGTGAGCAATTTGGTCATGGGCCCTAACCGGCTGAACCTGGGCAACGTGGGGGAAAGTGGGCAAGTCCTTAATTTGATCGGTCCTAAAAGCTGATCTATAGGATTATATTAAAAATTGAATAAAGCTTTAGTTTTATATAATATTGTATAATGACATATGTCATATTGTTGTTCTCGACTCAATTACCCGTGCCAAGTCAGTGCTGCGTAATACCTAAGGAGCGACTATAGGTATTATTCATCTTTATGGGTTTAAAAGGGTACTAGACGGTCAAAATAGGACCTTATATACTGTTTATATTTGACTAGTGTTTTATTAATTGAAGAGGGATTACTTAGGATGGAAGATGGAAAGTTCTTTAATGACCAAAGGAGACTCGTTAAAAGGCAAGGCACCCTTTAGTAAAAACCTGACGTGAGGTCGAAAGGCACAGAGAATACAAAACAGGATAGTGAATCCCACAGTAAAGTCTTGCAGAAATGGATTGAATGCATATGACTTAGATGAACAATTTAATAAATTGTTCCGTAGTAAAACAATTAATATTAAATTTTTTGGCCATCTATAAAAGGATAATGAAGCATTCCACCCTAAGGAGTAATGGGCACCGCGGAAAACTAGAATCACTAGACCGTTTCTGACAAACTAGTAGTGAGTATGTTGTTTTGTTTGAATTCGATCATCTCGAAAAACGCTACCCCAATTTGTATATAGTGATTAAGGAGTGCACGGCTGTTTTCAGTTGTAAGTTGTGCACTATGGTATTCCATGTAAATATACAACATCCCTTGCTTATTTTTTGATGCGTGGGCTGTTATATCTAAAAAAAATATTTCATAGGTAAGGTGTTCGCACTACTACCGATAAGCATCTAGTCCTGGAATATATGGATATGGAAAAGGGGGACAAAGACAAGTCATCCATGGCCTTTATATGTGGTGGGCTATTAGACGTCGCCACATATTCCTGGTTCTTCAGTAGGGCTACAGAGAACGCGGAATAACTATCAAATTCCAGGGGACCGTTTTGTTTAAACGCTTGTGGTTATCCCAACCATATACGAAAAGTATTTGAGTGGCTGAAGTAATTACCAGTGTATGGTAATAAGTAGAAGATGATCAAAGAGAAATAGGTTAATCGGCGGATATAAGTCCAATTCAGGTAAAATGTTCCCGCAAAAGCCATATAAAAACCTCGATATTGTAACAGAGCAACGGAGTAAACACCGGTGGTTATATCACTAGTGGCAAATTAGTATATAAGGTGTTAACTCCTAATGGGGTTTTCCCGATAGAAAATAATAATCCAAAGCCCTCCTTCTATAAATTATACCTAGTAAAATTTAATCAGCACGTTTATTAATCTCACTATTCGCGCGTGACTCTAGTTTAGAAAATACTAACGCGTAAACCACCCTGGAGTTTATAAGACGGGGTTTTTGATGTGCAGAGGGATCTTTTTTCTCATTTTATTGAGAAAAAAAATCCAGATAGTTCTACCTATTGTGAAGCCTAGATTACGGCATAGTTTTACAACAAGAAGGATTTAAGATACGCTTTAAATAGTGTATTCAAGCATATTTAAAGAGCAAGGGGACTAATTGTAAGAGCCATTGTGTAAGATCGTTCTTTCCAATATGTTTTAAGCATCTATAGATCAAATATCGATTAGTTAACCACATTGGATAACTATCCTTAAATTAGTAAAAAATATATGCGGACCTACCTTTTAGTTTTGGATGAACCGTTTGTTTACATATGAAATAAAGAACTTAACAATAGAAGGGATTGCCTGAAAATTGTATCAATTAAGCGTTTTGAATAAGGTTTTATACTGAATGAGAATCTTAGAGAGAGCTTATACCTCGAATATAATGGAAAGTATCTAGACCCCCTTTAGGTCAGACTGTATTCTATTACCAGACATCAAGCCAAATTTAAATCTCTGGGTTTTTACTCGGTGAAGGTTGTTTTATGGTAAAATAAGCAAATTCCTGCCGTCCCGAATCAGGATTTGAGTAACATAAATATCCATTAAACTCAAAAATAATTAGGGATGAAGCCTTGAAGGCAGTGGTATACTTGGCTGATTATCGGGATGGGTCAATTTAGTGAAGGGATGGTACTCAATTGGGATTTGGTTAAAGGGAAAAATTTCTATATTAATGTGGAATTAATTTATGACCCATTTTTTAATAATCATACAGGTAGTAGGGTGGGAAACTTACCAATATTACTTACGATTGATGTAAAGCAGTGAAAAGTTAAAGTTACAAAGGTCTATTTATCCCTTCGGGTTAGAAAGAACTTAAAAGTCATAACAAGCTGGAGGTGAATTTCGTAAAAAGGAGGATTTAATGGATGAGTGCTGAGAAGTATAATAGTATTATAATCATGATTAATTTGCATAAGCCTGAGACAAAGAGATGCAAAATAATTTGGATTTTAAGCTAATCCTCAAGAAAATAGGTTAAAAATTTTTACCGGATGTGATAAGTCTGAAATTCGACTACGCATGGAATAATGTAAGATTACGTAGTAATCCGTGAATCAACTCATGGTCGGCGGTGAATGGACCTCGGATTCGTACTACCATTCATCACCTAATGCTGCAACAAAGAGTGCTATGCATATAGTTTTGCTTTCTTAGTAATCAGGTTAAAAAGAAGACCATGGTACGGTTTTGTGTAGCATATGGTTATCTATGAACCGGGCACCAAGCAGTCTATTATGGGAATCTTGTATGGACCCGCCCTGGTTCTAATTAGTGTCTAACGTGGAATACGGTTCGTGTGTCGAAAGTGCACGGGTTAATTACATAAACATGATTTATAATATTTTCTTCTTCATAAGGAGGGTTTCGCTTTACGGTAAAGGGTTTGAACTTACCTTCGAGTAGCTATGAACTTTTAAGAGGTCGAACTCTTTTGTCTCCCTACAAACAGTGCAGATAAATGATTCACTTATAGAATGTGGGTAACTTATAACTGTAAAAGGGTTATCCCTCTGTTCACCGTATAATAAGATTATCGGTTGGGCTCCCGATCTATTCGAAATAATAATAATATTATATGACAGCGTACGATTTTGGTCAAGCATAAGTTCTAAAAAGTTACACAACTAAGTTTTTCTCGGTTTCCTTTAAGACTACCTAGATTCTGTATTCTTTGTTTCTAAGTTACTAAATTTATAGCTTAATGGAGGGTCAAACGTCAAAAACTCTCCAAACACTCTGGGCCTGGCGATGCGAAGCACGGCTATTTTCAAATATAGTATTATACAATAGCCCTCTTAAGGGTAGCTTGCTCCAGCTGTCTATTTTTTAATCAGCCTTTTGAGACTGCGTACAAAATAGGACAAGGATATTCCCTTTCATATCAAGATCTGCCAAAGGGCCTGGCTTTTGGGGGGGGAAATGAAGGGGGAAAAATTACAAAACAAAACACATAATTAGAACGAAACTTTAAATAGGTTCTCAAATTGTTATAGCATTTAAGTATAAACAAAAAAATAAGCCTTATAGGAATTACGTGCAGCTCCAAGATATAATTTTTTTTTAGCGTGAACCGGCATATCCATAACACTTAGGTCATAAAGTTTTATAGCTAGGGCTCCAAACAAGCTGTCAGATAATAGGTGTTACTGGCTTTCGTTTTGACGCTTCGCAGCTAAGACTAATTTTACCAACGGAAAAGTTAGGTATAGGACAGGGATAAACCATTCTGCCTACAATGGGTATCTTTGTAGAGTTTTAGGTGTTCGAGTCTCTTTTTGTTTCCGCCTACGAGTCAGAATGAAAATTATAGAATTACAATTCAGATTTAAAGATAGGTCTTATTTCTAAAGGCTTACGTTGGTTTGTATATTTTACTATATAGTTGCTTTTGTGAGAGGCACCAAGCTAGGGAATAACATGACGCCTCTAAAAAACAAAAGATAAAATATTTAGCAAGGATGTCAGAGGCAAGTGCATTATGTATGTATGTTACACCAACAAACAGCCCAAAAACAACCAAATTAAGATCTTAACACTCAGGGTGAAACACAAGTATACAAACGTGTAGTTTCTTAGTTTTGCTGCTGTATTTTTTCTTGCTTAGCAAGCATAAAGGCCAGCCCTGCTTCTAAAAAATAAATGAATAAAATCAAGTCTCCTAGCTAGGATCTTATACCTACTTTAGTATTATTTTGACACCTCTTATATACTTAACGAAATTTAAGGGAGGCTTCGCCAGTGGATGTGATAACAGCCGCAAGCTTATCATTTTGTTGTTTTTATGCGAAGCATACAGCTGTGGATTATCTTTCCCTTTTTTAGCCTATCATGGTCAAGCACCCCATATATATACTTTAAAATAAACATAGTTGGTATTTAGCGCTCTCAAAGCTTGCCTCGCATATAAACTCTTCTGTGATTAGACAGCGTTCCATATCCTTTTCAGGTGGTGTGTTACAAAGCGTAAGCCTTTGCATGTAACAGATGAACAAAATCTAATTTTTATACAATAGCCTCGCAATGCATGAAAAAAAGACAACATAAAGAGCAAACCCAGGCACCTGCTTCCTGTATTTTTTTCCCTATGCAAGGGTAAGATGGTAAAAGTTTTAAGACATAATATATTTGAGCAAATTAACTAAGCTTGCTATACTTAACCCAGTAAAGCGGGGTTAACTGTAATAATCGTTTATAGATGTCGATTCATTTAGAGGGCTTTTAAACAAGAAAGATATCCATGACTCAAAAAACTGTAGTATCTTTTTTTTATTTAAATTAGTGACTATTTGGTTCCCGAATAGTATTTTCAAGACATTCTTTTCTTTATTATCCACCTTCCCTTGGCCATTTTCTTACTAGCAATATACCCTTATATGCTTAAACAACAAATCTGCTACATTATCTATGCATTCTTTTTAAGTAATTAGTATGTATTGTTCTTCATAGCTTATTACAGATAAGTGCAATCTTATGACATCATGATTAGGGATTACAATCTCATCAAGCGGTATAATATTCGTTTCGGCCCTTGTTTAAATTTGTAACCAATTGCTGGAAAACCCTTTACAGGCGATAGAAGGAAACTTGCAGGACGGATAAAAATTTCTCAGGTCTTCAGAAGACTATGGGTTAAAGGTTATACGTTAATTCAAACTAATTAGAAATTAAAATTTATAGTCCAACAAAGTATAGTAATATATTTGTATTCGGTACATACTTAGGATTAACCAGTTTGAAAAATATAGCAGTATTTATTCATTAATTGGTTTAATACTAAAGTAATCCTTAAATAGGATCTTAAAATTACACTAAAAAATATAAACTTTCGGACTGCTTATAACCAGTTCGGGTAATTATTTGCCGGCTTAAATTAGAAGGTGATGGAACAATTTATTAAGTGATCACTAAAATAAAGTTTCTTGTGACTGAAGCGAACTATGCCCTAAGATAACCCATGTATGAAAAATTTCCAACCAGTTTTTATTCAGGGTAATTATTTAATAAGAAAAAAGATGGGTCTGAGATATAGTATATTAATGCACGAAGGGAGTAATAAAAGATTTATTAATCTTGTCCAAAGTGTACATTTTTTTTACCCCGAAGAATTAATAGCATTACATAAAGCTTTGGGCATAAATTTAAGAAATGCCGGGCTCAAATGCCTGTTTAATAAAGCTTACCCTCCATTTAGATTACAAAAATAGTTATGACTCGATGCACAGGAGTTGCGGGATTCTCGTACTGACGGACATTTTTCTATCGAATTCTTGCGTCACAGCCAGGATTTGAATCTCAGGAAGAAATACAATGTGTCTGTTTTTCCTCATTAATAATTATTCTCTAGCTTCTTGCCCTTAGCTAGGTGGCATGTAATAGTTGCACCTAACGCAACCAACAGCCCAACAATTAAATAGGATAATTAAATAGTCTATGTTCATGGGAACAATTGCAAAAGAATTTTTTCAAGTTAAATTTAATTAAAAGGGTAGAAGAAATTATCCTTATTTTCCAAAGAAGCCAGCCCAAAAAGTTTGTATTCTGTATGCCCCCCATCCGAACAGAATCACTACCATTAATCATCTACATATCGTTTAACTAAATTCCTTTAATGTATAGTAAACCATCTTTAAATTTATTTTGTCTTTATATAAAGGATTAAAATATCTTTACGGTAAAACGTTTAACCTCATGAAGAGATACTGGAAGGTTGACGTTACTAATCAAATTATCTTGATTCTATAAGTGGTCGTAACAGAGATAATTGAAGCACGCCTTAAAATTAATTATTAGTATTTAAAAACAATAAATATAAATGTTTGTATATTTTTTCACCATAAATATCAGAGCCTGCTGCTGCCTTTGCAGCCAGCAAGATATTTGTTTTTGTTAGAGTTGGTACGTACTAGTACTAAATAACAACTATAGTATTTCCTAGTATTGGGTGGTTTATCTTTAAATGAAACGGATTAGGGTAACTCACACTCCTCGGCTGTACAAAAAAGAATTTAAATTTCAGGTGTGACTAGTATTTAATAAGTATCTGGAAAGCTTTATTTTCCTTGCTATTTTTTGAGCTTAATTTCCATAAAAAGCACGTGGATAGGTACCAAAACTCCGGGAGGAACACTAAACGCTTTTAATAATACTAAAGCATATCATCAAAGATTGTAGTGGTCTCATCTAATGATTGAGAGTATAGTAATATCATTTCAAAAGTTCTTGGGCGTAGTCCAAGGAATGGGCTGATCGCGGATCTAAATCAGATAGTTTCCATATATCTGGTTAAAGACGCAAACAGCAGCGGTTCCCTCCATATTAAATTTCTTAAATATTGTAGAAGCGTGTGCTCTAAGGGTCGCCCAGGGAAACTTGGTATTTAAAAAAATGCTATAAGGATGATAATGACTATATTTACCGGAGGGCTTTCGCACAAATAATGTTAACGAATCCAAAAAATATCTATGTTTAAAGAATACTCAAAAGATTATATTTAATAAAACACTTATTTAATCAACTGTCAGAAATTAAGATCCGGTTATCTATTACCTCGGGTTACTGATGAAAGGGATGCTTTTTTTCAATAAGGTTTTACTCAGATTTTAATTAAAGGTAGAATTTTAGAAGTTAAAAGTATATTTAAGATAGGTCTTCATTATTTAAAGGATATACCATTTGTTAGAGCAAAATTCAATTGTATTTACTGGGTGTAGGATAAAATTAACAAAAATTCAGGGGCGGGAATGGTTCAATGTTATATGTACTCTGGTTTAGAAAGATTTAAATTTAAGTAATAAATCATTTTTTGACACCTATCACTTATCTAACTCGTAAGCAATCCCGACTATTTTTACTTTTTAAAAGAAGTTTTTACAATCTGAGGAAAACACAGGGTCAACATCGGTACATAGGAAGGTTTAAATAAAGTATACATCGAATTAAGCTACATAGAATAAGTGGAAATTTTGTACTGATGCGTATGGCTAGTTGTTCCCTAGAGCAGCTTTAAAACCAGTAGTGCTCCCCCAAAAAAATAATTTACTTGATTTAAATGATTAGCCTGGTTTTACAGACAGCGGGAAAGGTGGTTTTTTTTATAGCATTAACTAAAATCAACCCGATATCAAAATTAGGAGTACAGTATGATTAAAATTATTATACTCAACCACAGTAAAAGATAAAGGAACTTTGTCGAAAGCTTTAATATCCTGCCAATTAAAGGTTTGTTAGTGACTATATAACTAAATTAGGATTGTGGGGAGGTTTTATAGTTGAAAAATTACAGATGTTCCGTAATAAAAACTGATACCATATTTGAAAAATTTAAATTCATTGTATTAAAATTAAAAAATTACGACAGTTTATAAAAAACCAAGCTGGGACTTTACTTATGGAAAAAAAAAAACCCATTTACTACAGACAGGGTTAGATTGCAATCTAAAAGACATAATAAAAGGTAAGATGGAAAGTAGAAAATATATAGATTAAACATAAAGATTTCTAAAATTTAAAAACTATAAAGGTGAGGTCTTTAACACCAACTAGTAGAATTGTGAGTTCCTTCTATGACCCCTATGGGTTAGAACCTATTAATCGTTTATCGAATTTACCTTTATAAATACATAATAATATTTAATTGTGGAGGCAACAATTACGTTTCGCCCCCACCACTCTTTTAATTTAAAGGGGATTAGAAAGGAGCTTTAGAGTTGTACATTTTTTGACAGTAAGTATTACCTTAGTATTCACTTGCTTTCCTTCGAATAATTTTCTCTGTTTTGGTTTAAGTGCATAGAAATATATTGTATACATATCTATTAAGTAGTTTAACCTTATATAAGTTTGATATTCCTATCAACGACCTGGCGTTGAAACTGAAAAATCCCATA
>JACYFI010000336.1:0-11600 GCA_020975735.1 Ophiocordyceps xuefengensis
TTTTTAATCTAACAAAAATTAACATGAACTTTGTCTGGGGCTCGCACAAGCACGTATCCTAGAAATCCCATAAATCCCTTACCCATTTTACTCTATTCAGTAACTATGGGCCATAGTCAACTCTTAGTTGGTGGTAGCCAAGGATAAAGTTGAGGAGCGTTCGGAGACTCTAGTGTAACAATGATTTGTGCGATCCTCATCTTAGTGAGGCTTGCGCCAGCAAAAGCCTCTACGAAATTCAAGCAACTCTGATCTATATTAGTTCATCTATAAAATATACCGTGAAAGGATTAACAATGGATTATCTATTTTTATCAAGTATATTAATGTAATAAATTATCATAATGATGTTGGGTAAAATAAACTTATAATCAAGAAGATGTTCTCTGGGGTACAGTTATAAACACAGGCGTCAGGGGTATTACTAGAATGTGGACCTTGGAGAACTGGTTAGATTTGGTTGTGGTAGGAGATGAAGAGAGCGACTTACGTTTGTGCGGGTAGGAATTTGGAAATTGTGTATAAAATTGGTGTCCAGGATTAATCGGTGTAGATGAATATTGACGGGTGAATTAGATGATTGTGCCATCATGTACTACCCCTTTTTGTGATAGTGGTTATTGGATTTTATAAAGCCCCACTTTGGTTATTCTGTTATTTATTAATCAGGGAGCCTGCCAAAACCACCCTGTCTTGCATTATTCCTCTATACAAAATTAGATAATGAGGCACGCCCCAAATAGGCAAACACAGAAAAGGGTTATTTCAAGCCAATGCCATAATGGAATAAACTAAATACATTTAATAATAAAAATTATAGGGTAGGCTAATAAGTAGTAAAAATATTAGAAGCGAAGAATTTAGGGTATGTTGCTGTGATTTAATTCCTTATATTTCAGACTTAAATCTTTATTGTTGATTAAAAAGTATTAAATAAATTTTGTGGTTGCTCCTTGCTATACAAGGAAAGAATTATTTCCCTCGTTATAAGGTATTCTTAATACACGTATACCTGAGATAATCTAATGGTTATATTTACAAATTAAGAGAAGATTATTAGACTATAAAGTCCTATTAGACCAGAACAATTAATACGTCCTAATATCATACGGGATATATACCAATATTACTGGTAAAAAGAACCTATCCAAATAATATTCGAATCTCTTTTACTTACATAGGATAAAGATTGTTCATTAGGATCTAGTAAATGACACCAACCGAAGATATACGATTAAAAATATAAATTGAAAAGGCTGTCTGATAAACTAATGAGGTACCAAGCAAGTATCCAATATGGTAATCTTTCAGTAATACCTGGAAAAGATAAGAACTCCCCTAGAATTGAAACGCTTTAAAAGGTGTACCACCATACCCAACTAAGATAAAAAACTATAGGACAATATTAGCATCTAATTGAGCTAACCTTGTAGAGTATAAGATACTAAGGTCCCAGTTCTAATACGTATAAAAACATCCCCCGTGCGCAAACCAAATAGACCACTTAGATACAAATCCGTGTGCTATCTAGATATTATAGAACTGTTCTAGACCTGAATAGTGTTACCGTAAAGTAACTCACTAAAGTAGTTAACTGAAGCATGGCCACTGGAGAAAGCAAATTAACTCTTTATTTCTGTAGCTCTAATAGTACTAATATAGCCATAAAGAAACCAGAGGTTTGGTTCCCTATAACATAATCTATAAAAGTATATCTAATGTAAATCTTAGGAAGTATAGGTAAATTACGTCTGAATATTACCATCCAGACTTAACCCCTTAAGGGACAATCCCGCTAAAACTAGACTACCTGAAGGGGTGACCTCCACGGGTGCCCTTTATTAGTCAATTTAGTTCTCCCATAAACCGGTGTTTTTACAGCAAGCAATCAATATCCCTACAAATAAAAATAATTTGGTGTTTTTATCATATCTAAATATATATATTAAAATTAAAGTATCAAAATCAGACTACCCATAAGTATATGATAATATTAATACGATTAATAATATGAATAATGACCTGCATAAACGATATATAAAATAAATAGTAACTAGCACTTATTTTATTATCAGGAACACCAAAATAACCCTTACTCAATAAAATAAGGGTAGAGAACGTTAAAGAAATATATAGAAATAACAATTAAATATCTAATGTCAATTAATCGGCTAATAATAACGTTGTAACATAGCATTATTGACTAAATTAGATATTTATTTTTCTTTTATAGAATTCGCGATTTTGATAAATAACGCTACAGATTATTATTGTAGTTTAAAAACAAAGTATACGTTATACCATCTAGGACGCAAATAAATTTTCCAATATCGTTGGAATATTATAAATGCTTTTGTACAAATTTGAATTTGAATTAGTAACTATTTTAAATACTTATGGAAACTTAATTTGAAGATAATTAATCAAGTTTATTACACTTAAGTTATAAGTACTATTATTTTTGAGTAGGTGGAGACCTACGCTAAGCTTTTAAAATTTTTTTTTCCAATAGTAGGAGAATACTAGATATTATACATTGCACCATAACAGGTACAGGTTAATAAAAAGAGAAATAACATTTACCAAATATATTATCTTGGAAACTTAGATTTTGGCTTAGCCTACTGCTTAACCTCGACCAGATGGTACATCTTTTCATGGGTGAAATACTGCACTTGATTTTTGTTCCTTGCTTGCTTTCAGGCGGGCGAAGCAGAGCAGCGGCGGCTGTGCCAGCAAAAATAGCTAGCACTCAAAGATTTATCGTGCGGAAAAAAGATATTTTCAGCTAACTCCTTGCAAAGCATGAAAAAATAAAGCATAAGCACTCCTCACCCCTATAAGCTAGTTCGTTTTCAGTAACGCCAACACCGGGGAGGCGTAGCACTGGCTGCCTCTGAGTAAAGGATGAGTTAATTTTTATTAAAGAGCAGAAGCACAGCACCTAAAGACTCCACTTAATAATTTATTCTTTTAAATATTAGTCGATATTCTTTACCACTAGGGGTATATTATTTAGTGTTAATTTTTAAGTAGAGCGGTCGCTACTGCGCGGGGTTCTAATTTGCTATTGCTTAGGCAATAAACAAAGAGCCAAGCCTTATAAGAATTTAAGCAAGCCCTTCATATATAAATTTTTGTCATTCATTATACTGGCATACTTTTACGGCTATTACTCCTATTTAATTAGCATCGATAATTTAAAATAAATTTATATTTATAAAATATACCCCAATATATATTTAATAAAGAAAGGGTATTGAAGTAATATAAATGAAATAATAAGGCAGAAGACCACGTTTCAAAAGAAGACTCAACTGTCCCGAATCTAAATTATTAGCAAAGAGGCCGGCTCAAATGAATACAAAAAACCAATATTTGAGCTTTTTATTACCTAAAGTTTAAAACTAAAGACAAACCCTTTACATTAGAGATAGTTTAAAAATTTGTCTGTTTTAAAATATTCTGTAGATGCAATTCACCTATATTCAATAAATTATGCTGTATACAACTGTAATGAATCAAACTATATTAAATAAATTCGATTGGGATTAAAATAAACCACTTAGGAATATAATTGACTTATAAATATACCTTAATACAGTAACTAGCGTATTGGACTACAAAAGGAAGAAAACGATATACACCGCTGGTTCCCGGTCATAAAATCCGTCTAACAATTAAGAGTTCCCGTGGTGTTGAATTCTTATTTTTTTTTGTTCTTTTATATGTGCAGACGCATTATGTGTTCGGAAGCAGGTGGCAAACTACATTAGCCCCACTAAATTCCTAGGTTAATTAGTAACAATTCTAGTATAAAGCTTATAATTTTAAGACCTTTTGGCCATCTACTTGTAACCCCCTGATGATAATTTAAATAGTTTTGTCTAAATTGAATACATTGTTTTTAAAATTTTAGTATTTAAGTAGCCATCTAGGTTTATAATATTACTAACCACCTAAAAGGTTTCTAATCTTTGCTTTACTCCATCTTAGCTTGGCGTCATTATCTGGCCTGTTTGCCGTACATTAGCGAATTTTAAACTTATCCGGGGGACTTACTAATCTTACTTTAGTATCATAGATGTTAATAACCTAAATTGAATTAGTGAGCATAGCACTTAAACATATAAATAAAAGTATCTAAATTCATTTTAGATATATAACAGTTTCCTAGCTCAGTTAAATATTGTGGCTATCTGTTTCCTGTTGTAATGTTAAAAAATACTGTTATTAACTATAAACTTATCTAAAAACCATCTTTAAATTATAAAGCTTTTGTGTGGCGTGCGTGCGTGCGTGGCTAGCAGTCATTAAATTATTTTTATATTTAAGTGCTGCATTAAGGTCTATATAAAAAGCCTTTCGTACTGTCAATAATACTGGTACTTTCACAGTATTGATCAATAATAAACATACCTCCTTTACCCTTGTTTAATAGACTCTTGCTGTGATTTTATTAGACATCTTTTATGGTAAAAATTCTAGACTTAAAATCACTTGAGTGTTTAATTATAGTGGACAAGATTTAGAGAGGGATGTATAAATAATGCTTACAGAATAGTAATGGGTAACTCCGAGCCAGTAAGGTCGAATCCTTATTTACAATTTAGACCGTTTAAGAGGGTTATTTCACATATACTTAAAAATACAAAATAGAAAAAATGGATAAAATCTACTTTCGATAGGTTTAATCCTATATCTATTTTTGATTAAATTACAATAATTATTTAAGAGCTTGCGCCTCCTACACTGACCTCTAGATTATTCCCTAAAAATGCTTAGCTAACTTATCATTAATTGTGCCTTTTTCCCTAGCACAAAGCTATGCCTAAGCAGGAAAAAAAAATTCGCATAAATTTCTTTAATTAAATTTATCATTTTAAAATGTTCATTAAGATAAAAATCTCTTGCACTACGTAATGTTATTGTTTTACCCTTTAGTATTAATAAATACCTCCCCTTTTGCCTTTTAATATATTTTATATGAACCTATATCAAGTTTAATAAACTTTTTATAATATTACAATGCAATAGCCTTAAATGTCCGGTTTATTATTTAAAAGGCTCAATTGCTTGGTGAAATTAAATGAATAAAAGCCTTCTTAGGTATAGGTGTATTCTTTTAGCTGTTTTTTTCTTTGGCGGCTATCCCTATCGTCAGCCCCTGCAGAGATAAAAAATTGTAGTATGCGCGAAGTACTAAATAATTTAGTTGTCTCTTATAGCCTCCGGCTCGTCATAAAAAGGAAATAGGCTTTAATAAATATTAGAATTCGTATTAATTCTTATACTTCATATAAGTCCTGGACATACTTTGGTTTATAATTTATAAAATTAAACGATCACTTAGGTCTCTGAAGATTTTAAACTTTAAAGTACTTCCCCTCTGGATTTTCCTTAATAAAGACATTCCAGCAATTTGTGATTCTTTTAGGAGACAAATCTAAATAGCCCTCAGCGAACTCGAAGGAGCCCTTGTTAATTTTCTGGCTACAGAACTCAAGTAAAGATATTATTATTGTATAAAAATTTAAAGGTAAAAGCTAATCATACTCTTTTTTTTGAAACTGCTTACGGTTTATATTTAAATTAACCTATTGTTTCAATATTATGATTTAATAATTACGCACTTAAATACCCTAAGTTCATAGCCTAATTAATATGGTGTACTTCTATAAAGACCCTAAAACGCATATTTACTATTTATCCACATATCCCCGTAAGTAATATACCCATAGATAAAGCTTAAAGATGACACAGCATAGCATAATAGTATACCTAAGTTCCATAGCACCTAAAAGATAATCGTCCCCATATGGTATAACAGCCGTAACCTAATAAAGTGAATATTTAATGTTATTAACTACTTGGGAACTCTAAAAAAAAATAACATTCAAATTAGCATGTGTAGGTTGGGCCAAATACTCTTTTAAAATAATTTTTCAAAGCCGCTACGATGCCCTGTAATAAACCGAAATTACAAATCTTCCTTTTTATCCATTTATGTAGACTACTACCTCGCCGACATAAAACATGAAAAAGTTCTAGGACCTTTTCTTCCCTTAAAATGGTGTGTAATATTAATTACCAACTATCCATTTAACAGGTCATATAAATTTATAACCCTGTACTTATCTACAATAGGGTCTGTCATATCTTATAGCATTGAAAACGAAGGGTGCTAAGGCGAAGCTTACGCCTCTTAACACCCTATCACCATTTAAGTCGATGAAACTGCATAACCTAACTAGGCACGTTGGGTGCGGATTGCCTATTTTTTTCGTGCATCTTCTTTTCTTTTACTTTAACCTCTGAGGGGTCATTTACCTAGCCTTATTAGTTACTGGATAAATTTAGTTAAAATAGCTTTAAGGGGTCCTCCGCAAATTGATGATGTTAGAAAAGGTTCACTATCGTCTGAATGGCTCGAGTAAAGTATCCTCACACCTTTACCTTAAACTTTTTTATGTGCTTGCTGAAAAAAAATCTAGCCTTTATAGCTCTGCTTATATAGGGTAAAATGCGTGCCCCTAGAAAATATTTTACTCATCTTTTTTGAAGTACTTATTTTAATAAATTCTTTATTTAGGTGCATTCTTGTATTGAAGCCTAATTAGGGTTATATTAGTTAGTAATATTTAATTTATAATCAACCTTTTTATATAAACTAAATTATATTAACGGCTCGTGCTTTTCGCCCGGGCATTATTAAATAATTGTTTCTTTTTCTTAGGCAGCGCAACCTACGTGGTTAATTTCATGGCTAAATATTCATCTAATTTGTCCACCTTTTATCTTAAGCTTAGCTCATTCCGCAAGTTATTTAATATAGATTCAGTAATGTACATTAAAATAGTTAGCAACTTATTGGTAATTGTCTACTGTAAATGGATTCTCTAAGTAACTAAAGGTTGAAGCATTTATAATATCAGTACTTTTCTACAATTATTCATTTCATTATAATATATTCCTTTAATTCTTTCTATTTTCTAAAGTCTAATCATACTAAATATATATACCCTTAATAACCTCCTTTAAGTCAATTTTATTTAGGTGATTAGTTATAAGTCTTGTGGTTTATTCAAGGACATTTAGCTTATGGTACCTTTAGTATGTATATATTTTATACTAAGTACCTTGTAATCTTATATTTTATAGTCATTTCATACTTTTTAGCCTACAAGTCACGATCCTAAAATTCTAAACCCCTAGCATCCGCTTACTAGTTTTTCTAAAGTTCATAAGTATTCTATCTTATTGTTAAAAAACAAGTAATTTTTATAAGGAGGTTCGACCGCAAGCTCTCTGTTATTAAATAAGCACTTTAAAGGTTTCTCCTACTAACTCTAAGTAATTAGTGAACCATTAAAACTACTGGATTGTCATATCAACTGAGGACTTAAGGTTGTTCATTAAACATTTACGCGAGAAATTTTTTAAGTACCTTTAGAAGGCATCGTAACAATATTTGGTTCTAGTTGGTCTAGTTTTTAAAGTATTCAATATAAATATCATAAAATATTGAATAAGCATTTAGGATACTTTTAAATAATTGTATTTTTATAAAGGGTAAAGTATTTGCCTGCAAAGGGAGTAAGAAATTTATCTTTCTTCTTGCACAATTTGACTTTGGGGACAAATTGTCAACACAGAAATCGAATTATCTCCACCGATAGTTTTGTACTTTTTTTTTCTTAGTAAAAAAAATCTAAACGCATGAAATCATCGTTCAAAATATGACATAAAGATTGGACTTTTTAAATCTCGAAAGGTCTCTCTGACCGAAAGGGCCTAGAAAATCTTTATAGCTCAACCTTTTGTCTTGCGTCTGATCCACCACAAAAAATTATTTATAGAGGATTAATTTTTTTTTAAAGTAACCATATCACTAATACCATTTTTTTACCTCCCCCGCGTTTAAACCTTAAAATAGGTATTAAGAGCAGTTGTAAAAATTAAAAAAATCTTTCATTACCATTTATTCATTTACTTTAAGGATAGCGTTTGCGGCACAAAAAGGGGGCTTTTATGAAAACTTTAAATGCTTTATTATACATAGAGCTATGAAAAAATATTAAAAAAAGTCTATTATTTTTGACCCTACAGCATTAGGACCTAATCCTCTGTTGCATACTAGCCTAGTTTTCTTTCAGCTACAAGTTACATATGTAATACCAGTCAGCGTTGGAGACATAACACTAATAATTTTCACCATAATTGAAATAATAGTTGTGGAAATTCATTATTCTTGTGTTGGGGAGCAAGTAATTTTTTTATATAAAAGGGTTAATTAATACATCGCTAATTTAAAAATAAAATAATGGGAGGCGCACTTCCTGTGTGGAGGGGCCCCCATCAAAAAAAAATATAGCCCTTGTGATTTCCTATTTGCCATACATAGTGCACAAAAACAGTTTAAAAAGTACATTGAAGGCTATAATTTTACTTTTAGGTTGGAGATTTTTAAACTTGATAATTTGGAGGGCAGGTTGGCATAACTTCCTGTGTGAATAGGGTTGGTCAGCCCCGTCACAAGAATAGCCTAATAATAGTTTAAATAATTTAATAGACTATGTTTATTCTTTTTAGGTTAACGCGCAGCCTTGCATTGCAATTCATAATACTAGGATACGCAAGCTGTAGCGCTTGATAACAAAGAAGTTTCCTAGCTTTGCTACACTAGCGGACAAGGGGCCTACCGACATCTAGCAACCTGAACTAAGATCGGAATATTTCAGAAGTATTATTATCGGCCATAGACTAATGAGAATAAAAATATCTTTATCTAACAAGCAATATGTCTAACTGCTATTCATTATCAGATGAACCAGATTATAAAATTCAACTAAGTAAAAGCTTGTAACTTGCGTATTTTTTTGTTCTAGAACAGGAGATATACAAGCACTTAAGCTCTATATTATTTTCTATGTGAGGTAAACTACAAATGCGGTTAGCAGGGCTTTGGTGGGCTTGTTAATCCTCTTCTAAAGGCTACTGTAACATCCTGTTTAAGGTCAGTTAGTTCAGTATTATGTATAGACAGCTGGTGTTAATCAGAGGATTCCCTACTAGGCTACCTTTACCGTCTACTAATTGTTTGTAACAAAGTGTATAAGAATAATACAAGGGGCCACTTCCACTATACCGAATAGATCCTAACACTACTCTAATTTTAAAATTTCATCCTACAAATTGCATCAGGATAAGTCTCCTCATTGTTTAGCCATACCTTGTAGCATTTTTTATATCTATTTCTGAAATATCCGATCTGTGCCATGTTCACTGCAAGATTTGAAAAAGGGTAGGGTACCCTTTCTTTTTTAACAATTCGAATAATAACGGTATTTAATTTCTATTAGTTTATCTGTATTCTATATATTTTTTTAAAGTTCGTATAGCGTCTTAAATGTAAATCTTTTACCAATAGATACCACACTCCCTTTTGCACTCTTAATAACTGCCTATCACTATTGTAAAACATAAAACCCCTGTTTCTTAATTTCGCTAAGATTTAATTCTAACTTTGGATTTTTCCCTGTACATTGATTATTCAAACCTTTTTCTATCTTTATTCATATGGTTCAATTAATTCCCTTTAGAATTTTCCTTTATTAAGCATTGGGATTACAATGGCCTAGTTTTTCATTTTTTTTTAGATTTATTTTCTCTATAATTTAGCAGGACTATGGGTAGCGATAAAATTTTTATTCTTGCATACGCGCAGCTATTTCATAGCATAAAAATCAAAAATAAAGTACGTAAGTTTTATCCTTAGTTTATTTTTACAGACAAAAGGTTTACACTTTTTAACGGCAATCAGAATAAGGTCTTTTAAGACTCTTTTTGGTCCTTATTAAATCCAATATAGATCTGCGCGCAGGTTAAATTCTATACCAGGTTATATAAATTAATATATTGTGCTTTATTTACAGATACATATTCTTAGCATTTATAAGTTGTACCTCTTTTTTACCATAACCATATAAAAATAATTTAGCTTGCTGATCTAACAGGAAAAATGTGAGTGGGCGGACTCCATACTTCAACGATAGAGAATTAGAGTATATAACCATTACGGCAAACAAAAAGGAAGTAATTAAGGTGGACTCAATTAGGCTAAATCAATCCGTTACCTCGTATTACCGTTAGAGCTATTATTTATAAGATAAATACCCACCCTCCTATTTTTATATCGAGGCCTCCGCTACTAGTTTTTCTCTATAAAAGATTGGTAAATAGAGATGGGTTTCAATTAACTCAGTCTTATCAATTTGTAAACTTAGAACATAAATTGGTTTTATAAGTTAAAACGTAATTAAATCTATTATTATTACCTGTTTTTGTTTGACATATTTTTTAGCTATGCCTTACAAGGCATAGTAAAAATTAAAGCGTCAAATAAAATGCGTCATCATTTATTTGACCTTTGCCGGAGACATTAGTATTAATTTTGAAGTAATGGGGTGCAAGGCCAGGATATTTGTTCAGATATTTTCGTGCGCAAGCTTCCCACTCTTTAATGACCGACCACTCACTTAAATACGTCATATTTTAGCTTCGATAAGCTAAATGAAATAGGCGTTGAATAAGATGTAACAAGAATTGATTACATATCACTATGCTATTAGGGACCTATTGTTCTTTAACTTTTTAAGTTACAACCGTATGAGTCTCCTGAGGGACTCTACTTTCAAAAATATAGAGATTGTGCCATATTTATTGGTAGGGTTTCCTGCCTAATTGTCTATTTATCTTGCTAATTTTAATAGGGTTTCTAGCATATAGGTTGTTAAAAGTTCATATACTATGAAAAAAAGCCTACTTTGGGACTTAAAAAAGTGTTGAGGGAAAAATGTAATTAAACGCCTATAAAATAAAAGTCCAAAATGGAGTCTTAGCCTAAAGATAAAGATCATAATTTAAGACCCAACCATTTTAAGGAACTTTCAGAAATATCACGCACGGCAAACATTGGCAAATACGCTCCCCTACTTACAAACGTATGGAAGTGCACAAGGTATATTTAAATGTACCGTTTTGAATTTATATCATGGATCAAAATTAATTTTTTTTTGATGGTTGCGGTATCCATGCTGTAGGTCAAACAATATAAGCACCCCCTAAAGGGTGCTAAGAAGGGGATATGGCTGCAGGTCTTCTATAATTTTCTCAAAGATTTCGTATAACTCCCCTGGCTGGTTAGGTTCCCTAATGTAAGAGGATAACCCACACCGTAAAATTGTACTTGGGTTTTTAATACTTTTTTTTCATCTTATTCCTACGTTATTATGATTTAAGTTATTATTTCCAGGGTTTTTATAAATAATTGCTTTTCTTAGATTTATATCTACTTTTATTCATAACATTGATATATATGTTAGCCTACCCAACAGGCCAGAATTAAGGGTTATTTATTAAACCTTTATTTATATAACTATTTAGTTTACATTAAAACAAGTAATTTTAAATTTTAACCTCACACAAAGACATACTCCACCATACTCTATTTGAAAATGAAATCTAAGGGTATTTGTAGTGACCCTTTAAGGGAGAAAAAATATAGTAAGGTTATCATTCTGAAGAATAACATATTAGCA
>JACYFI010000359.1:0-11601 GCA_020975735.1 Ophiocordyceps xuefengensis
GGGTATAATTTTATAGATAATAAACTTTATTAATTATTAAATTTATTTAATAGGTATTGCCTCAAAGTATGCAGTGATATGACTCGAATAAAATAATATGAGGCTTTGCTAATTTCTATAAGGGCTGGCTTCATTTGTTATTTGCTCCAGCCAATAAGCAAATTTAGAACCCCGCGCCAGCTAGCAACCGGTCTCTAAAACTAACACTAAATAATATTACCTAGTGGCAGAGAAATATCCACTATATATTTAAGATAAATTTGATTAGAGGTTTCTAAGTTGTGGTGCTCTGCTGCTTAATAAAAAACTAAGCGTATCGTATACTCAAAGAGGACCAGGCACGCCCTTCCCTGTTGGCCTACCTAAACGGAAGCTTAGCTTAATAAGGGTTGAAGGAGTCCCTTTCATGGCTTTTCTTTTTCTAATGCTTTGCAAGCTTAGCTAGAAAAATATTTTTCGCTCCATAAATCTTTGGGCTCGCTATTTTCTTGTCGCGCGCAGTCCGCCGCTGCTGCTGCTTCCAGCCTGAAAGCAAGCAGAAAAAACAGATGCAAATTTCACGCATGAATGGCATGTCATTGGTACTAGCTGTGCAGGTAGCTAAGAGCATACAGAATCTAAAGTCCAAGATAATTATTTTGTACAATGCTTAATTATCTTTTTATTAACTGCTACTGTTATTAGGTTGGAATTATTAGATATACCTTATATAAATCTCCTACGATGGAAAAAAAATATTTTAAAGGCTTACGTAGGGCTCCACTAGCTCAAAAAAGTAATAGTACTATAAACTCTGTAATATAAACTTGATTTATCTTCAATTAATTTACATAGCATTTAATTATAGTCACTATTAAATTTCGAATGATGTAACAAGAAACATTATAAATTCAACTATTTGGCATTTTACTTAGGGTTCTTGTTGTATAAACGTATCTTATGTTATTAACTACAATGAATTATACCCTGTAGCGTTATTATCCAAATTGAGATTCTATAAAATAAAAAAAAAATCTTATTCTATAAAAATGCTTATTGTCAAACGTTATTATTTAGCCGTAGTTTATGACCATTCAGATTAATGCTTTATTCTATATATTCTTTGAAAGTATCTAACGCCTTTATTTATATTAGTAGGTTATTTTGGGTTCTGTGGGATAAATAACAAAGTGCTAGTTACCGATTTAATCCTTATATCATATGAGCGCTTAGTATTCTTATTGATTCTTCCTGATATTTAAATATATCGATCCACTAGTGGGGTTGTACTGATCTTTGATTACTTTATTAAATTAAATTAGGATATATAAAACACAAATATTTCTATTTGTAGAGTGGATTCAATTTTTAGCAGTTTGCTTGTAAAACAACCGGTTTTATAGGGTGAAAATTCTGACATACAAAGGTACCGCGGAGTCACCCCTGGGGGTAGTATTTTACGGGATTGTCCTTTAAGGTTATAAACTCCATCATGGTATATGTCCAGGACTAATTTTACTATATCCAAAGTTAACCTTGATAGTACTTGACTAAATTATGTTATAGGGACCATCAACTGTTCTTTAATGCTAGGTTTTTTAATAATTGAAACTAAGTTATGTAAGAGTTAATTTGCATATTCTTGTTCAAAGGTTGGCCACTGCTTCAGTATACTTAATGAGTGCTTTTAGTGAAACACTATTCAAAGGTCTGAAGGTTTCTATCTATATTTAGGGGGATTAGACACACGGATTTGATCAAGTGGTTCTTTGTGTTTGGCAGGGGTGGAGTTTAACGATATTAACTGGGACTAGATCTATATAGTTCTTACGAGGTGTTAAGCTCCAATATAATGCCTATATTGTCCCTTATTGTTTTTTATCTTTGTTTAGGCGTAATTTGTGGTACACCCTTTAACTTTCATTCCATAGGGGAGTTCTTATCTTTATCGGTAATTATGAAAGATTACCATTAATGGGATTTCTGTGCTTGACATCTACCGTTTATCAGCAGCCTATTTCAATTTAATGTTTAAATGTTATCTTCGGCTTAGTTCATTTACTAGGCTTCTAGAACAATCCATTGTCTGATGTAAAATAAGAGAGAATTCTGAATATTATTTGAAATTAGTTCTTTTTACAAGTTAAATATTAGGTATATAAATCCCTGGTATGTATTAGACGTATTACTTATTCTGGTACTAATATTGCTTTATAAGTCATGATTAATTCCTCCCTCTTAATTGTAAATATAAACACTTGATAATCTCTGTCATCGTTTTTATAAAAAAATAACCTATAACGAGGAAATATTCTTTCTCTTGTAAACGTCCGGAGAAACCACAAAATATAATAAACGTTTTAAATAACAATAAAAGAGTTTAATGCTGAAAAAAGAAATTATTGAAGCCACTATTAACCCTAAATTCTTCGCTTCTATATTTTTATTACTTTATAGCCTACCTTAATCTTTATATGAAATATTTAGTTTATGCCATAGGACCCAATAGGACTCATTGTGAATAACCCTTTTCTGGTGTTTCGCTATTTTTGGGTTGGTGCCCCTCAATTATCTAAAATTTGTATAAGAGGGAATTAATTCAAAGAGCGGGTGGTTTGTTAAGCTGATTTATACATACAGATACACAAAGTTTCAGGGTTTATAAATTCATAACCAATAATGCCACAATAATAGGTAGTACACTGAAGAAATCATCGTTAAACTTCCAACCTCAAGGTACTTCCATCTACATCTATTAATCCGAACATTTATACCTAAACAATTACCCTAATACTACGCAGAAGGTATCCTCTTTGACCATCTCTACATCCCAACCATCTAACAGTCTTCAAGTTCCAATCACCTTCTATATCACCCCGAGCTGTAGTTAACTACCACCTCGAGAACATACTCTTGATATAAGTTTATTTTTACCCACTCATTTATGAATTTATACTATATACTTGATAAAATAGCATAATCATTGTTAATACTTCACGTATAATGGTAGAGAATAAAATATAGATCAAGTTGGTGCATGGTAGAAGCCTTTGGTCGGCGCAAGTTCTTAATGATGAGGAGTCTTGCATCAAATTTATTGGGTTACACTAAAGTGCTGCTCCCAATCTCCTTCAAATATAAAATTTTAGCTACACAACGTGAGAAGTTGACTATTTTGGCCATAGTTAGCTGAATAAAGAAATTGGGTACAGGGTTTCATGGTTTTAGAAGGGTGGCTTTTGCAGACCAGACAGAAGGTCTTATGTTAAAGTATTTAGTTAGGATTTAAAAAAAGATTCAGAGGTACTTCTTTGAAATTTGGAGTAAGCTATTTCAACTCCAAGAGAAAGTGATCTAAATTCATGTTAAGAAGAATTTAGTTAGTCACCGGGAAAACCACAATCTGAATTGTTTAGTGGCTTTTGCTGATAGTCATACTTATGGGTTTTTTCTTTTTTTTTCTGTGTTGGTTTTGTGTGGTATAAACATACATAAACAATGGCACCCCCTTAGGGATATGGCATACTACTATTTTCCGGGATACTACTCCCTATTTTTAGAGCTTGCGTAGCTTCCACCTAAAGCTAGTCCGGTACTTTACACCCCATGCCATAAAGCTTGGCAACCCTACTGCGTTAAACTAAAAAAGCCAAGGTGGGTTACAAGTGCCCAGGTAAAGGCTACAAAAGCTGCCCACACTTCTAGTAGTATAACTATTTATTAAAACTAAACGTTACAAAACCTAACCCTAAAAACTCTGGTTTATTATATAGCATGTTAAAATATCTTTAAATTTTTTCACATTTAACACAATAAAAAACGTATTATATAACCAATTTTTTTTTTTATAAATATCCACAATTAACACCTTTGTATATTATATGAATGAAATAGTAATTGCTTTTGCTGTAATATGTATTAGTTGTCTAGTACATATTATCTAATATATACTTATCCAAAAAGTTCGGATTTTTCTTATTCCACGTACTGTTATTAATAAAATATAGTATATAATAACTTTTTTATAGTTATAAATACTATAAGTAATTAGGTTTTTAAAGAATCCATATATTAAGAGTAGGATATAATTACTACTTGGATGTTTTCTACATTATTTTACCAGAATATAGTCCCCTCTAGATCAATTTTGAAGTAAGAGAACTATATTACAATTTTAGAAGCTTTTAGGTGGTAACTTTCAGTATTCTTTAAACAATATAGGATTTTAACGTTAATAATCGGGGGTTGTAATAATTTTAATCTTAGGCTTAGTTGCAACTAACTTATAAATACATTAGCTAACTGAACAAATCTGTTCTTATAGTCAAAAATTTCTATCGTAACATACAGCAATATAGTAACAAGCATCAAATAAATGTTAGAAATGACCAATCTATTTCCGTTCGAATATATATGTTATTTTGTATTTATAAAATAAAAATAATTTAATCGGAAAATGGTGCCTTTACAGGTTTTTTCGCATTCTACAAGCGTATTTTAGCTTTTAACATTTTGCTGCTTTATTTCATAGTATTAAGGGAGGCAGCAATTTTTAGGTTCCGAAAAACATAGGTTTAAAAATTTCTTTTCTTACTAGTACCGGCAAGTTGCCCTTTTTCTTAGGTTCTTTTACCTTTATTAGTTACTATGCTAATTCATTCAGTCATCTGTGCAGGATGTGTATACTTTGTTTTAAGATTGGAGCCTAACATGTAGGCAGGACACATGTATTGAGCTTTTTAAGTGGTGTTCTTTACAATATAATGTCTTTTCAGGTTAAATGAATTTTTTTATTGTTAGTTTGGATACCATTCTTTTTTATAATGCTTCCGGGTTTAGAAATAGGTGATTGCCTTTAATTCCAAGCTTCAAGTTTCCGTAAGATTGACCAAGTTCTTACTAAAAGAACGGATAGGACTTACATTGATTGACTTGGAACTTTAAAAAAATTATACAAATTTTTTATCACTTTGAACTTATTTTTAATTACGAAGATTTTATTACTTTTTATAGTTCCGCTAGAGTATTTTGATAAATACAAAACAGATGAGCCGATATGGGCTATTGATTTACCGAAATGGTCTAGATGTTTTATAAAGATTAATTTTGAGAAAATTTTATTGTAAAGCATTATATAAATATTTATGTTTTATTCCGACGTTTTTCTTAAAAATTTATTTAAGAAATTCCTTCTTTATTTTGGATAAAGCTAGGATATTTAAAATGTATCACTTATTCATATTTCAGCATCAATTATTTATTTTACTTCTTTTCCTACCTCCATTTATTTGTTTTAAAGGATTTGGGTGTAGGGATATTAATAGTTATCTTTATAAGACTAAGAATTATGAATTTGATTTAGCCCTTATTTTTCTAATTATGAAAAATTTGAAGAAAGATTTGTTAAAATTTGATTTATATTATTAAGATTATTTAGGTATACTAGCTCCTTAACAGATTTCAGCTTTGAATTAAACCAATTATGGCTTGTATTTAGGATTATAGTATTAATGATTTATATTATATTAATAACATTTTTATTTTTAAGAATAACTTTATTAATAGCGGATGTTAAAAAGGAAGTTTAAGATTGAAATTGGATAAACTTCCGAATTAGGTTTAAGATTGGATTTTATTGTCATTATTTTACTTGAATCTCCTAACAGATGACAATAAATTTTAATAAAAAATGAGATTTTACTTAATAAAAAACGAATCCGTCTCACCATATATAACCAGTTTTTACAAGTGGTAGGATATTGGACGGTGAAAATCCTGGATAAGGGAGTTTGAATATTATACTTAATCCTGGGGAATAATTCAAAATTCTAAGGATGATGAAAAAAATTTTTATGGAAAGGGTTAGAGAAAAAAGTAGAGCGAGAAATACAAACGTTAGCTATACAAATACACTAAAAATTATTGATAAAATATTTGGGTGACCATAACTTTTACACGAACAGAAGGAAGGAATATTTATTCTAATTGAGAACAAGGGTATCACCTACTTATTAGGTATAATGATGTAAAAGGTTTAAATTACTAGCCGGCTGACAGCGAGATTTGGTGGATGGGGGGTTGTTTAGTAAAAAACGCTACATTAAAAGGATATGTTAAAGCTGTTAATGGTAAGGGTAACTTTAAAAAAAATACAAGAATTTTTTAGAGAAAAAAATTAATAATACAATGTAAACTTAATATCATCCTTGAACTTAATTTTCTGCTATGAACCTTATAGATATTGCTGTATTTTTTTTTTTATTCGTCGTAATTACCGGGAACAGGTTTGCGCTAAATAATAGTTCATATATGTAAGAAGTGAGAAAAAGTAATAAGGAAAATTTACTGACATAAAAAATTATCCTTATAAGGAATAATAAAAAATTTAAGAAAATAGTTGTTAGAATATTTAGTGCTTGTGGGCAGTCATAGCGCTATAGCTGTTGCTGAGTTGTTGCTGCATATTGATGGCAAGCCCAGGGCTTAACCCAGCTTCCTATTATGAGGCTCGCTTATGAATAGTTAATTATTCATAGTCTGGCTCCAGAGGTAGCTTAGTATGTGAATAAGGCAACAAATTTAGATTTTTTTTATATTAGGTATAGTATTTTAAAAAGAACATTCATATAATTTTATGCAACTCTCATTCTATTTTCAAATTCACCTAGAACTTATAGTATGAATGAACTTCAGTTTCATAAATAAGAAGGTTTTTTGGGAATGAATAAAATTACATCCAAAATAAGTGGTTGAGTTTGGTGAGGCTCCTGGACTGAACATGTCTGTGTTCAAGGCTTGACACCAGCTAATCGTACGTTTGAATTTCAACATCAAAGTAACTACAATATAAAGGGTTAATTAATTAAAAAAAGTGGTTACAGGTGCGTAAAAGCGATATATTGTCCCGGCCTTAAAAGAAGGAAAATCCTTCATTAAAATTTTAATAAAGGGGTACCAGTTCGCTTGCTTTAAAGGATGATAAATATCTTAACGGGGATTAGTGAGGTAGTTACCGTTATGGACTTAAACTAGCCAAACAAACTCTTACTAGTCGAATCTGATAAGGCCAGATACGGACACATTGGGTCTGAAAAAACCCAATGAAATGTACAGCAGTGAGCGATTTGTTGGTCATGCCCTCAAACGGCAACTGGCAATTGGGAAGAAGTGGGCAAGCTCACTATTTGATCAAGGTCCTAAAAAGCATGACTGTATAGGATTTAATTAAAAATTGAATAATGCTTGTTATCTATTTGATCAATGACAGTATGTAATGTTTCTGACTAAATACTGTGCCAGCAGATCGGGTAATAACGTAAGGAGACTAGTATTTTTTCATCTTAATTGGCGTTTTAAAGGGTATCCTAGACGGGTCAATTATAGCTTTATATGTTAGTATTTATAGAGTTTTTATATAGAGGGGAGGTACTTTTAGAGGAGAGATGAAAATTCTTTAATACAAAGGGATCGGAAGGCCGAAGGCTTACCCCTTTAGGTAAAAAACCTGACTGTGAGGGACGGAGGCACAGATGAAAACAAACAGGATAGAACCTCAGTAGATTTTTCAGAAAATGGATTGATGCCCACTAGTTAGATGAACTAATTTAAAATTTAAGTTCGTCAGTGTCAAACCAATGTAAATAAATTCTTTGGTCTATAAATGAAAAGAGTAGCATTCACCTCAAGAGGTATGTGCAACCGGCTGGAATGAAATCACTAGGACGTTTTTCTGACAACAGTAGTGAACTATGTTTTTAATTTCCGATATCCTAGATAAACCTTACCAACAATTTGTATAAACAATATTCAGGTAGTTTGCATCGCTGTTTCCAGTTTAATGTTTGAAACTTAATGGTTATGCTCATGTATTATACCGAATCCCTGGGCTTTATTTTTGGTATGCGTTGCTAAGAATATTAAAAAAAATATTTATAGAGTAGAGTTCTCTATGACGATAATGGCCATCAGATCCTGGGATATCTCGATAGAAAGGGAGACAAAGACACAGTCATCATGCCTTATTGTCCTTTGGGCTAATAGACGCTGCCCCAACATATTCCGGCTTTTCTTGAGGCTAGGTCTCAAGAACGCGGGATAAAACTAACCTTTTCCGGGGACACTTATTAGCTTCGGTACCAAACCATATAATCTGAAAGTATTGGAGTGGATGAAATATATTACTCTAGGTATGTAATAAGTCAGAAGCATGTCCGAAAGAGAAAAAGGTTTATCCGCGACTCTAAGTCAATTACAGGTTTTAAATGTTCCCGCAAAAACATTAAACAAACTTCGTAATTGTAAAAAGCCACGAGTAGACGGAGATTATACTCATAATTAGTATTAAGGAGGTGTATCTAAGTGGGTTCGGAAAAAATTAGAAATATAAGCCGTTTCTAAAAATATTTTCCATAGTAAATTCTAAATTCAGCACGTTTATTATTAACTATTGCGCGTAGATCTAGTTTTAGAAAAATACTAACTAAACCACCCCCTCGTTGGTATACAAGGGTTTTTTGATCGCAGAAGGGTTTCTCTTTATGCCATTTTTTGAGAAAAAATAGATAGTCTAACATATTGTGACTAGAATTAGCGGTATTTTGTTTACCACAAGAAGGATCAGGGTACAACTTTAAAAGTGGTATTTCAAACATATTTCTAAAAAGGAAGGGTACTATAGTAAAATGGCCACGGTGACAGATAGTCCTTCATATGTTATAACATCTATTACATAAAAATATCGCACTTTATGCTATACGCACATTGCAGATAATCGGTCCCTTATAATAGTAAAAATTATTGCGACTAGACCTTTTATTTTAGGAAAGCCGTTTGTTTTTAATCAGAAAATAAGAACATTTAACAAGTAGAAGGGATTTGCATGAAATTGATTCAATTAAAGCTCTTAATAGAATAATGTTTTATCTTGATGAAAATTAAGAAAAGAGCTTACCCCGAATATGAAGTGAAAGTATCTAGATCCCTTAAGTGCAGACTATAATCATACCAGACTCACAAATGAAATTGCTGGGTTTACATCGGGTGAGAGGTTGTTTTATGGTTAAAAATAGCATCCTCCCTGCACTCAAATCAGGGAATCTTGGTGTACAATTACTATTCCAATTAACGTCAAAAATAATAGGGATGAAGCCTTAATGGGAGTATATACTTGCCCTATTCGGGTTAGAATATTAGGAGAGGATGGTACTAAAAAATTGAGTGGTATTTTGAAAAAAATTCTCTATATACTTAATAGATATAATTATTTACCCATTTGTTATAAAAGTCATAAGGTAGTTTAGGTGAAAAATTACAAGAATTACTTAGAGGTGAATACAAAGCCAGTGAAATAGTTTAAAAAGTTAAAGTTATCATGTATCTCCACAGGGTAGGATGAACTTAAAAAGCATAAAAGCCGGAAAGAATCCGTAAAAGAGTATTACTATGGGTTGTAGAGCTAAAAAATAAAATTAATAATAAATAGATGGTAGAATTTGATAAGCTTCATGCAGACAAAGGATGCTAAATGTGAATAAGCTATTCTCAAAAATGAGGGAAAGAAATTTTCAAGGATTGTGGTCTGAAATTGGACTTTACATGAATAAGAATTAGCTAGTAATCGTGAAATCCCCATGTCCACGGTGAAGACCTCCGGGGGATTGGAACTAACACTTCGTCACATCTGAAAGAGTATGCAATAGTTTGCTATTGCTTAAGTCAATTAGTAAAATGAAAATGTAAGGGTTAGTGTTGTAGATATGGTCCTAATAACAGCACAAAAAGCTGTCTATCTTTTGGGGAATCCTTCGGTATGCGCGGTTCTATTAGTGTTAAGTCGAAATACGTTTCGATTGTGAGTGGTAAGTTTGCACGGGATTTAATTAACATAAACATGATTTAATATTTTCTCTTATAAAGCAGGAGTTCCCTTTACTCGTAGAAGGTTGAGCTAGTAAACTCCATAAGCTATGACTTTTAAATGAGATTCCCGATCTGTTTCTTCCTTACACTTGTCATAATGATTACTAGGAATTAGTAATTAATGGTAAAAGGGTATTCCTGTCAAACAGTATAAAGATATCGTTCGACTCCCGATCGAATTCGAATATAATAAATCAATATGAAGAGGAATGAGTTTTGGTCAGATATTCTAAAAAGTCCAATAATGTTTTCCTAGGTGCCTTATACGCCTATCTTTATCTTTGTTTTAAAGTAACTAAATTATTAGCTTAGGAGGGGCAACTCTAAATCTTCAGCACTCGGGCCGGCGATGCGAGCACGGCTATTTTCATATATATATTAAAAATTAAGCCCTCTTAGGGGTAGCTGGCGGCACAGCTCTATTTTATAGTTCCTTTTTGAGGAACAGCCGTATATTAGGACACAAAAGGATATCGTTTTTATTCAAGATCTGACAAGCTTGGCTCGTTGGGGGGGGGGGAATAACGGGGAAAAGAACAAACACACAATTAAATAGGAAAGTGAACTTTTTGAAATGGGTCTTTGAATTTGTTCATAGCTAGTAATAACAAATGAGCCTTATGGATTGCAGCTCAGATATAATTTTTTTAGCGTGACCGGCTATCCATAACCCTTTGTTCATAATAGCAAGCTCAATTAAAGGTTTATAAAATAGTAGTGTACTGGCTTTGCGTTATGCAGGCTCGCAGCAAAGACTAATTTTTTAACAAGGTAAAATGTGCTATAAGGTAAGGTTAAACCATTGTAAATGGTATCCTTTAGATTAGTGTTCGAAGTCACCTCTTTCCGGTTAAGTCCTAGAATGATGTAATTATAAAATTACAGTTCCAAGATTTAGGATAGCTTTTTATTTGCTAAGCCCTTCTAGTTTAGTAATGTTTTCTTAATGCTTTGAGAGCAACACACCTCGGGATAATTAGCCCCTTAAAACAAGATAAGATACTTAGCAGCATGTTAGAGAAAGGTTTGCATCTATGATATGTATGTTAACACCAACCAACAGCCCAAATAAAAAGCACAAATTAGATACTTAACACTAAGGGTTAAAACACAAGTAAACAATGTAGGTTATATTGGCTTTGCTGTTTATTTTTTCTTGCTTTAGCAAAGTAAAAGCAAGCTTTGCTTCAAAAACCAAAATAAGTTCTGCCATACTAATCTAATAACACACTTTTGGTTTTTTTGCAACCCTTATATAACTTTACTAAGGACTTAAGGGAGCTTCGCCATATGTCGATAATAGCGCAAAGTTCACTTTATTTGGTTTTTTATGCAAAGCATAAGCCTGGATTATTCTATCCTTGTTTTAGTCTACTCCTGGTGAGGCACCCCCTTATTATCCACTTAAAAATAAAAAATAGTGAGCCTTTCGGATATCACCTTGCTTCGCTTTATTACTCTTGTGTGACTAGACAGCGTGCATATCCTTTTCAGGGGGTTGGCTTTACAGGAAGCGTAGCTTGAATAAAAAGTGAAAAAATATTTTTGAAGCTAACCTTGCCAAGGGCAGTAGAAAATAAAGCATAAGAAGCAAAGCCTGGCACTGCTTCTTGTATTTTTTCCTTCTGGCAAGCGTAAAACGTTAAAAACTTAAGATAAATATAATTTGGCAAAATACAAAGCTTCTATAAATCTTAACGGTTC
>JACYFI010000360.1:0-12353 GCA_020975735.1 Ophiocordyceps xuefengensis
ATTTCTGTCTAACCATTTTTTAAATGCGGTGGTTGTGAAGCTCTGTGGAGTCTAAACCCGTGTAACTGCTTCGTTGAAAGTTGGTTATAAAGTTAGCTTCTAAATCATTTCTTTAGTCATTTGCTGTACTAGGTTTGACTCTGGAGGGTTATAGTCAATGGTTGTGGTCTGCTCCGTTAGCTGTTTGGTTATATTGTTCTTCTTCCGGGGTGGATTTTGAAACGTACCATCTTTCAGAGCAATTGAACAATTTCACCTTAAACTTTCTTCTTGACAATCACTATCCTCGTAGGTAGTATATCGGGAGTTCAGTGTTGCCGGCTCACTTTTGACTTTGTGATAAGGGCTGCGAAATATAAATTCTTTATCATATTAAATATGCTGTTAATTATTCTTTCACAACCACTAACTTTGTATTTTACTAGAAGTTCCTAAATCTTTCAGTAGTTCCAAAACCGTCTTTGAAACGTCTGGACTTCAGGCGATTAGTGGTTGTAGTTAACAGACGCTAAATCCTGGAGTGTCCTCCCATTAGAGGGTACTATACTCCTCTGTTCACGATGTCCTTTTAGGACTGTGGTATTCCCGTAGTCCATTATTATTTTTCTTAATTCCGTGCCTTAGAGTCCCCACTCTTTACTGTTTATATGTTCTATTTACACTGGTGTGCTGTTTGATCCATTTGTACGAAATCTTCATATCCCAAATCATACACAATGCACATATCCTATTTCTGACAAAGGAATGAACCTCTGTTGTAGAGGTACCTGGTAAATAGGGTTCAGGCAGTTTAGCTTTTACTCATAGACGGCTCGGCTCGTTGGGAACTAGATTTATCCAGATTCTACCTTCCCCACCTTTTGAAGAGATGCGAAGTTAAAATGTCGGGGCCTTTCCTTCATCTACCTCTGTTCGAAGTTTAATGTATTGGATAATAAATCTAAGTCGTTTAGACCGTCTGTAATATAACTAGCACACAAACGGCGCACTATAGAAAAGCAGACTTAATCCTTACGATAAAAAGTATATTATAAAACCCGCTTGGTAGTTTGATAATTCTGAATGTCTTATCATGTAAACTTAATACAAAATCACATAACTTTGGCCCAATTAAATAGCCTAAAAATATGAAAACTAAATCGTTAGTAGCATTCAATAACTAATTGACGTGTTATTACAAAATAATAATATTTAAGGGTATTCTATTATTTTGTAGATGTGTCCCCTTTTATATTAAATTATTTTTGTATCATAATAACAAATGTTGTTTAAAATAACAATTTTTGTAGGATGAATATTCAGATACCAAAACTTTTCTAGGGTAAAAAACTAGTTAAGTATCATATTTAAATACTTATTAAAAAATATTAAATATATGAAAATATTTTTGGTGTAAATGTTTGTAACCTAAATAAAATAAACACCCATGTATAACCTACCAGCCTTTTATAAATTAACATGGTTATAAAAGGAGGGAATAATTCATTTAAGATATAAATAAACTTAAAAAATAATTATAGCTATTCTATTAAATAAATCGGATATATCAACGTCCTTAGATTAACCGGGCGTTGAAAGGTCAAAAGATCAAAGAATTGATATTATTTCATGTTCAAAAAAAGATAGTAACCCTAAGATCTGAAAACCGGAGATAAAAATCAAGGTAAGATTCAAACCTAGACATGAGAGTGCTCGCTAAAAAGCGGGACAGAACATCCATTCAATTAGAAGTACAGCTTATCCGCTAAATTACAAATCTTAAGATCATTAAATGAAAATACGAATATATTTAATTGCATGTATTCAATCTGATTCTAGCTTATGTGTGAAAGGCAAGGTCTCTGTTCAAATTGCGTCTCTTATTAAAATAATTATAATAATCACCTAGAATCGTAACGGTGAAGCCTGAGAAGGAGAAATTCGAACCTTTATACCAACGTATGAGATTAGAAGTTTGCACCCTTTAACTGACCCCAAGATTGGGAAACAGGTAGGGCTGGTTTCTTAATAAGTCATAATAAAAAAATAAGATTTTATTATGAGCGGGCTTCGCTCTGAAGAACAAATATATATAGTAGGTAATAATACACGAGCTTTAGCCAAAATTTTTCATTCTTTAATATGAAGCGTAGACTGTTGCAACAAAAATGGCGTATCCTTTAATATTGATAATTTTAATTATTTATCAAAATTAATTACTTTCGTCATATTAATTGCTTGTTAAAACATGAATAAAGGCCTAGCCCCTCAAACCATCATAATAAAAAGTTGAAATTAAATTACACCTTAAGCACGGTTTTATCCTACTTTGATATGTTATCTACACTATTGTTTTATTCTTGTTCTTATGTATTTCCTACAAAAAAGCAACTTACTCTGATCCGAATCTCTGGTTGGGTGTCGAAAGGGTCAATAGAAAAACCAGCGAACCTGAAATCTATTTTTGTCTTGATATAGGGTAAACTTTCTAGGTCTTTGTACGGGATAAACACGGAAGAATAATTTTAGGTTTAAGGCCCCTTTATTCAGAAGTTTTTAGGCTAGGGCAACGTAAGCAAGCTAACGCTATCCGGGAATTGTTAATTTCAACCTTTCATGGTTGTTTTTTAACCTTCAGGGGGGATACGGCAAGAAAGAAAAAAATGCTACTGCTGCTATCGCCAAGCCCAGCCAGCTAGCCGGCCGCCAGGTAGGGCAAGCAAGAAAATGATTTTGTTTTTCTCTCATTTAAAAGGAAACTAATGTGTTGCAATGTATGTTACACCCCGCCAACAACCTTAATTTATTCCTTACGTGATTGGACTTTATGTTGTAAATATCATTCATTAGTTAGTTTAATATAACTCCTACATTAAAGAAAAGATTTAATTTGCTGAAAGTACATCTTATCTCTTGCATAAATGACCCAACCATGCTTTTAAGATTTCACTAAAAAATAGGTGATCTGCTTTACTTAATCCTCCTCTAATAAGCAACCTTTTCATTACCATAGCCATACCCTTGTGTTTTTGCATATAATTAAAAACAAGACAGATCAATGTAACTTAAATTTGGATTTTCATCCTATTATTAAAATACTATCATAATTTTTAATAGTTTATATTAAAAAGTAACATAAGGAGTAAAAACTGGATTTCGAACCTCAGGAGGCCAAACACCTACCACAAGTAGTTGCCTCTACACGTTGAGCTACAATTACGTTAATAATAAAAATTATTTTAGCTCAACACCCTATAATTCATGATTTTTGGTATATTAATCTTTTTACAAAAATAAAAATAAGAATAATTAGTACCTCTTACTCTTAATAAGTTTTTTGGTGCCCATAGTTTCAACCAGGAAGAATCAGGGTGGATAAGTCTAAGCTCTACGCTTCTAAGCTAGGACAAAGATTAGCCGCTCTTGTAAACAGCCAGCCAAAGAAAAATGCAAGCGCAACTTTCTTCAAATCATATATTTTTATTGTCTAACCAAATATATATTAAAACTAGAGTGTTCAACCATTCTTAATCTCTCAGCTCGCTTTTAAGGGTCTCGTTTTGTATTTCTTTATTGACTAATAACTGTTACAAAGCCTGTTGCTGATAATGGTTAATTTTATGCTCAGCATATGCTCCGCAAGAGATGGGAGGATCTTTACCTTAGCATTTTTTGAGATTTTTATTAACCTTCTGGGCCTGAATTTACGTCTTTAAATTTTAATTAAATTTTTTCGGTTGGAATGTTTAACACCCAAATGTGAATTAAGCTTATCTTTTAATATGTTTCTTAGGGCGAGCTTTAAGCTTGGCTAATCCTTCGAATAGCAAGACTAGCCATATATTTTCTTATAAATACTCCTTCAGTGTATTGTGCAGGGGCTCCGCCCATACTAGCAATATTGTCTTAATAAAAAACTTAGATTTACCTTTTATCTGTGTTTATATAGTATACAACAAGGGTATTTTATTTATGTGGGGCGAGGGAAGCCCCCATCCAGTTTATGAAACTTTAATATTCTAAATAAGATACCATAACCTCTTTTATTTTCTAAAGGTAATTAAAACAACATCGACTGATTATTTGGAAGTATGTCCATAGAAAGCACCGCTAGTTCTAAAAATAAAGGCGTAACTTTCGCTTAGCCCCAAAAATTTAATTCGAGGTGATTCGAACCACCAAACTATAAGCACCAGAAAATTTATGTCTACCTAATAGTCACGAGATTCTACTATTTGTATTTGAATTTCTAATAACGAAACTATAAAATATTTTTAGTGGTGACTCGCATACTGCACGCTTTAATGCATGCGATATTAAAAACAAAACTTATAACAATATGGTCCAGCATTAAGCTGTATTTTTTGTGGGCATACTTCGTCGGCACGCTCAGAAAAAATTAGAATATGCGTCCAAAACGAGATGAGTTTTTAACTAATAAAAACAACTTTACAAAAACAAAAAGAGGCTTGTACCGAAGTAATGCATCCCTTTCTAAATTGGAAAATTTTTAAATAAGAGGGATAGGGAAGTTTTAATACTCTTTAAAAGCGGCAGAATATAGCTAAACACTGCTTTCTGAGAAGGATATAACCAGATTTTTAAGTGGTTACATTTTATCGTTCTGACCTCATCATTGAGTGTTGAGGTTATAATAATTCTTAATTTTAATAGAAAAACCTGTAACAAAAACTTTAGTGCGTCGCCTTGCGCACCTTTCTGTTTTTTATAGCATAGATTAGTAAACACAAAAAAAAAGAACAAAACAACCCATTCGCCACTGATAAAACCCTGGCAAGTCCCCTTTATAATCATTATAATCACGGCAAGCGTACGTATAGTCATAAAACTTTTGGTGTGTGCGCCCTTTCTTATTTCTTGGTTAAACAAAGCAATAATACGCAAAGCTCTTCATTTTTATTTTGATAACTTACCGTAATAAAAAGGAAACAAAATTCTTCTATTTACTGGATAATTGGGCATCTTTGAACCCAACACGATATTTAAACAAAAATTGTACCTAAAAACAAATCCTGTCTCCCTTAATTCAGCCAAATTCAGCCTAATATGTAATAATTAAGGCTTTTAGGCTTTGAAGGTAGGATTAACCATCTTTTTACTCTAGAGTTTATTTATTAAACCTTCACATATTCCAAATTAAGTGAAAATCAATGGTCAGCCAAGAGAAGTTAAAATCTATAGGGGCTTACATTGTGTTTTAGGCTGTGTTCCTTCCTTCTTATCTGTACTACATTAGTAATCCTTTGGATAATGGGTAAACAAAATGTTTTATTATGTATAATTACCCTTCCTTACGAATAGACAAAGTATCTTTATTATCTCTCTCAGGAAAGTCACATTTGTAATTCCTCGCTGAAACATTTCTTTAACAACCACCCACCTTATATCAATATAAAAGTTAACTTTACAAAAGGATTGTTATAATTATCTATTGCTTGAATTCAATGAATGATTTTACAATCAATAGAAAGATACTTTTTAAACGTATCTGTTTAGTAGCAGAGAAATTGCACTCACCCATAGTTCAAATTATACTTCTTATTTAAGAGCTTGCGTCATCATTGGACGCTAATTGTGTTAAGGTTTGGTTATTGGAATTATTATTCATAGTAATTTAAAAAAAATAGATATCTGAATTAATTCAGATCCTGGCGCCTGAAAATTAGAAAGTTTCCTAGGTATTGTCATACACTTATTTTAAATATGAGTAAAAAGAGCCGTACTACACTCCGCCCTAAAAAATGGTAAAAATTCCTATCCAAATCTTATATACCTGTGTTAATTTGTAATAATTTTTAATTATTATTTTCCCTTTAAAATAAAATAAAAGTAATGATACGGGTTAGTCAGGGATTTGAAACGACAATGCCTGAAAGTGTAAACCAGTAAGTCTACCCATTAACCTATACCCGTTTGGCTACAAAGGCCCATTGGCTTTAAGTCTATATTTTATAACTATTATACATATGCTATAAAACATATTTAACCTCTAACTCCATTATAAAAATTACATTATACATCAAGATACCCCTTTGATGTATTACAAAATATAATATATAAAACCTCTCTTGTTATAATGCTTTACGTTTACCTATTTTAGCGTATAGCCTTTTCCGCTAAGCGTTTACTTTTGTCCTTTCACCAAAGCGTCAACTATAATTTAGTAATATATTATTTAATAACTAAGGAGCTCGCTCTGCAGCATTGAATATAATTTTTGCAGATAATTAAGTGCGTGGTTGTGTGGTACCATACATACATGCACATATTTATTTAATTTAATCTACTATGTGGAGAGTAGGAATCGAACCTGAAACAGCAATAATGCAAGTTTGACGGTTTGGCAATTAAACTAAAACCACGCCTGAAAAGTAGAGTAAATTTTATTATTAATCAAATATCTTAGCAATTTTTTTATTCCCCTGTTTAGGCCATTAGCTTGCCCTTAAAAACAACACGTAAGCCTTATACATGGCAATTTTAATATGTCTTTGCGCTGCTACTTTCCTGTTTTTTGTGCGACATTACTTCGTCAGCCACCAAGCAGAATTAGAAGTATGCCTCCATACAAATGAATATAACAATAACCTTACTTAACTTTATAAGATTTAAAGAAAAAATTTGCCAGGCTGGGGTTCTTGATTTTTACGCCGTGCTTCGCTATAAAGAAGAGCTTACCGCAGGCTACTAAAAATTAAAAAATTTTCATTTTCATAGATAGTAATAATTAATAAAAGAACAAAAATCTTGTAATTGAAAAAGGGGATATGTCCAACATCCATATTACCACCGACCAATAGCCTAAAATGTTGTCTATACCTGATGATAAGCCTTTTGTTTAATATTTCGTATAAGAGGTCATAAAAAGCAGAGGAGCGTCTAAAACATAATTTTAGAAGCTCGTAGCCCAAATTAATAATGTTATTTAGGACTTGCAGGGATCGAACCTACAATTTTCCAATTATTAAAAAGTCATATTAATTTCACCCAATTAACTAAAGTCCCTGTCATGCCCAACCGTGAAGACTTTTGAAACCTTTATCAACCCAATAGAAATTTCAGTGCCCTTGATCGGCCAATTGAGCTTCACGGACTTATTAAGATACAGGGAAATTGCAATCAGGTGGTAAAAACACAAAGATTTCATCTAAAATTACATACCATAAAGTTATCTGGTATATAAGTTCTCAGTTCATAAATTAAACACTACCCGCTTATGTCGGGCAAGCTACTTTTTTTTCTACAAGCACAAACTATAGGGGAGGATATGAGAATAAATGGCACAACCACAGAAATTGTGATGCTCCTTGAAAGAAAAAGTGCTTTCATTCTTCAAATATTAATAATTTTTTTCTACCATTTTAATGCTAAAGATTGCAATTCGGTATGGGCGCGCCTTGTATATTTCTTGTTAAAGAATAATATGCAAATCTAAAATTTTTATTTCAAGGCGTAGCTTAGCCACGATTGTACAAATAATCTTAAACATGCTAATCTTCAAGAATAAATTAAACGAAGATCTTACATATTTAGTCCAATTACCACACTAATTATTTAAACCTCTATTTATTTTATTGGGATATCCGAATAAAACTGATTTAAAAAACTCATAGGAAGCTTGCGCCTTTCATTTTTTTGTGCTTTATTTGTCTTATGCCTTACAAGGCTCTGGTAGAGTAAATATGCAAGACGCTAAAAATCGTACATAATACCTGTATCTAAAGGAAGTGACTTTGAAACAACCATGGGTACTTACCCCAGGTGGTTAAGCAAACTTCTGGTCTACCTTTCACACTAGACTTAAACTATTATTCACATTCAAAATCAGGAATACAGCTAGGGCTAAAGTGAATCGAACACTATTTGCTTACGCTATGGCAGTAATGCTCACATTAAGCTATAAATCCTTTTTGATGCTTTAATTTAGGTGCTTGCGATTTTTCCTTGCCACCTAGCTAAGTAGAAATAGCACTACAAAATACCAAAACTATTTTATATTATTCATATTATTTTTAAAGTTATCAAATCTAATGATAGCTCTGAAAGTTTTAAAATTTATAAGTTATTATAAAGCACAGTATAACCTTTTTTATAAGCCGGTAGTATGTAACCATACAAATCCTTCTAATTTTTTCTTGGCGGTTGACGAAGTATGCCGCAACAAAAAAATTCTCAAAAAATTAAAATGTTTTGTCATAAAGGAATATTCTTGCCAAATTTTCTTAGCTAAAGCCTTTCAAGGGCATAGAAAAATAAGCGCAACAAAATTTGAATTATAATATAACATTTTCATCTCTTTTGGCTGTTTTCTTTACTGACTCCCTGCGTAAGGCAATACAAGAGGTTTTTGTTAGAGGGTGCTTTAACAGTGATATGAAAATTCGCGCAAGCACTCACGCCTGCGAAGCGGAAGCACCGCTATTTTTAATATATTAACAAGAGAAAATTACCAGAAGAGCTTATAAATAATGTACTCTGCCTATATGTCTTAGCTTGCGCATATAAAATCTAAACAGAATATCTGCTATGTGTGCATCGGATTGTATGTTTTTACCAACACCGCCATTGAATTAAAAAATTATAAAGGCAAAAGGTAATTCCTGTTTTAATATCAAAAACAATCTTGCCGCATCGCAGTAAAACCTCTTTTATCATTCAAAGAAAATCCAGGAGGTTTGAGTTTAAATACATTATTAAAGGTTTTTGGGGCCAAGGGCCGTCGTAAAATTTTTACAAATATCTTAAGGCTGCAAAAGTAGACTCTAAATAATATTAACCCTATCGGTTCACTTTTGAGCTACTTCTTAATTTATGAATTAAAGGACCATTGACTTTAAAAGACCCTGCGATAAAATAGTCTTAATTATGATCACGGAACTAGTATGGGCTTACCGATTAAAGATGATAATTCTCTACGGCGGCTATAAGTTCCGTGCACCTATATACCTCCCGGACAATGAGGCCGGATATGGTTACTGTTACATCAAACCAAGTATAGACTAGACAGGATTCGAAAACCCGCGGTGGTCAGCCATTGAAAAGATGGCTATATCGTTAACCGCCTTACACTAATCCTTTTTTAATTTAAGGAGGCTTACCAAAGGCATGAGTTCAGAATTTGTCCTACCTATTCGTTGAGGGCGCTAAACTACTATACGAGTATATTTATATATATGGTTTTTGTGTACTACTGAATTTATATAGAAGGTCAAAGCTCACCTAGGGTGTGTTTTGTACTTTAATTGTTATGTCTTTCGTTCTTAGTTTACTTTGTTTGTTTTCAATGTATTTTGTATTTATCTCCGAAAAGACTGGGAGGACTAAGCGAAGCTACGCTTTCCTAAAGGAAGGAGAAATGATCATGCCAACCCATAACCCTTATGTCGTTGAGGCGATCAGAAAGCAAAAAATCGCGGAGCCTTTTATCTCTCCTACAACAAATCAGGTAGGTATATTTTAAAGGTGGAAAACATGCACTTACTTTGGACCTGGCACCCTATCTCCTTCGAGATAGTGCATGTTGACTGTAAGGGTTAAAGGCAGGTAAAAAATAATAGCATGCATGTATTACCCCTTGAAAAAAGAATAAAAGTTGAGCTTGCGGGTATTATACAAGAGAAAATTAATAGGCCTAAAAAGATAAGACAAACTTTGAAATCACAATTAAAAGCATGGCCTAATATGACTTATGTTAGCCCGGTGCAGCTATTGCACTTGTTCCATTGGATACAAAAAATACATTTACTTTTATGGACTAACCAGGCAGAACATAATTTAACATAGTGAATTTATTAATATAGTACTTTATTCTTTAAACTCCAGATTCGCAAACGGATAAGCCTATTATAATTTCGTAAATAGTGATATACGTCCACTTTAAAGAAAATACTTAAGAATAAGTTTTGCGTGCCTATTATGCTAATTTCGTGCCACCTTATCTTTACTAACTTTAGCCGTTCTGCCGTTGCTTAGTTACATTGTGTTCTTTAGTAAAAAAACAATCCTTATGTATAAAAATACAGAAGAGGATATATATATACAAAAAGCATATATAGATTTACTTTTAGGCACATAAAACAACGGGTCAATACCATAGGTTAGGTAACCATATTTAACCGTAATAAGTTAAACTCTTTTTTGTTCGCTGCGTACAAAAGGTTGTCTTATTTTTTAATTCCCGTCTACAGAGATGATAACCTATTGTCTCACGACGTAGTTTGAACCAGCTCATGGTATACTTTTTAGTCCGACGATACAGTCGGCCCGCCCTACATGGCCCTGGGTCCATGAGGGATACAAAAGTTATAGCCGACATCCGACGCTGCAAACCGCGCACCTCATTTTTGTACACTCTTGTCGCAAATTAGCCCTGTTTCCTCATTGTTATCATAATATTCATTTCCATTCCTTTATAAAATGGTCTTAGACTTTGTGTCTCGAATTTAGATTCCCATATTAAGATTTCCCTTTAATATTTACTCTATTAAAAGCACGACTTTCTAATGTCCGTAACTATTATTGGAATATAATTATAAATCTAGTAATTCTTCCTCTATCCATGGGGCAATCTTTCTAACGAAGTATGCCCCAACTAATTTTATTTTTATGCGGAGGCTCATCTAATAAATCCTGATTTCAGTCAAATGCTATTTTTAAATTCTCATTAATTCAGCAACCTTTAATCAATTCTGTCTAAAAGTCCTGTGATTGTTATACCATATTTATCTTATTGGGTGGTGAAAAACGGAAGAACTTTCTCATTAATAGTCCGAAAATTCTTGTAACAACTAAAATTTTCTGACCATGAAAATTCGGACCTTATTTTTTCCTCTAACGTATCACAACAATCTATAGTTAAGGATACTAAACTACTCGCTTAGAGGCCTTATCTCGGACTGGTGATGTAATCCGAAAAAAGCCATTTGCACTCTTATAGCCTACTATTAGATTTCGATTTTAATATCTTCATATTTTCTAGACCAAGCCGTTTGCAAGGACTTAGAAAAAAATATTAAGCCACAAAACAACTCGAAGAAGTAAAGCCAGCTAATCACCCTTTCTGAATCTGGGGAGTTTCTTGTTAGTATTATAGCGGTCTATTCCTCAGAAGTTATACATGGAAAGCCTCCCTTTAGTTCGTTAGTTAGACCTCAATTTAATCTGGCCTTAATAACTTACTATTTATTCTATTGCCCTTTCACAGTAAAGTTCTTTATTCTTTTCATTAATGATAAGGTTTAGCTTTCGCGCACAAAAAGTTTATAGTTCCCAATTTTTGTGGCGTGCCTACCATATAAGGTATTTATGCGAATGAATTCTATTCTACCCTAAAACGCAAAAACGTGTGATTTTTCCAAAACTTTGTCGCATTATCAGTAATCAATACCCTTAAAGTACTCACCTACTTTTCATGATTTTAATTTTATTTTCTTCTCATATAACTTTATCGCTTTTTCTATGTGGCAACAAGGCGCGCTATGCGCGCAAGCTAGTTGATTTTTGATAAGATTTATCAGGTAAAAAGCTTTAATTCTTTTTCTATGTAAAAAACAATCCAAACGAGCAGCTTAAAACAGTAATGGTGTTTCAAAGGATCAAAGTGTCGGGAACTGGTAGGGTATTTGTGAAGAACACATTGTGCTGAAGGATTTACCCAACTGAAAACCAACCCTTTTAGCGCAAACAGACTCCCAAATACGTCGTTTTGGCAAGTTATACTATCTGATAGGATACACTTTTTGAATTAGAATTTGCTTCTAATAAAAACTGAACTTACCCTATGAATGACGCATAAATCCTACATTTCTTCAAATCTCCTTTTTTCTTTTAATGAGAATATTACAAAGCGATCTGCTCTGTAACGTTTAGTTACGTCTACACTTTAATTTTGCTAATTTTATGTCTTCATATTTTTATCAACCTATTAGAATTATATATTTAGTATTATGAATTAGCGCCGTTAGTTTAGAACAGATCCACATAACAATTTGTGGTGGCCAGTATTATGTAGGTAACCTTTTGGGTTCAGGATAGGGCAGGCCCCAGAGAAAAATTTATTCTGACCGCCGCGCACAAATCTTTTGAATTCGCTTATCCCGAGGATAGGATTATGGCGAACTATCCACAAAGGAAGCAGCAGTATTATTTTAAAAAGAAAATTAATTAAAATTTTTTCATTTGGTTGCGGGGGCACTTAACAAATAAATTAATGTTTTAGTTGTAGAGTGTGGACTTTCTATCTTCTGCCTACTTCGCTAGTACCCCTTTTGGCTTAAGCTAGCATTTTTAAATAGTATTTAACAGGTAAATAGCTTATTAATAATCTAACATATTTCTTCACCCAATGAAAATTT
>JACYFI010000361.1:0-17641 GCA_020975735.1 Ophiocordyceps xuefengensis
ATTAAATTGAAGGGTCTAACAACTATACTTAAAGGAGCTTATCCCCTGACATGAACTTCTGAGGTGAAACGCTAATATATAAATAAAAAATACCAGGGATTAAGGTTGATTAGCGGCTTTACTTCTTCGAGTGTTTTTTTTGGCTTTATTTTTTCTATGGCCTTGCAAGGCTTGCTAAGAAAAAAATTATGAAGTATATTAAAATCGAAATCTAAATAGGTTACAAGTACATTTAGTTTTTTCGATGTACTCAACACCTGTTCGAGTATAGGCCTAATGGGATAGTTTATATCTCCACTTATATTTGGTGGAATATCTTAAAGGAAAAAATAAACTCCGAAAGATTTTCTGGTGCAGAATTTGTCTGTTTAAAAATTTTCGGACATTTAATGAGAAAGGTTCTTGCGTTATTTTTGACACCAATAAGATAAAAATTAGGTATAAAAGCACAGCGATTTTTGAAGATGTGTTGGGTAAAGTTGCTGAAATTAATTGAGACATAAAAAAGCATTTTAACACTGAAATCAGCAGTATAGATGAGCTCCGGCTAGAAATAAAAAATTAGTGGGGGCATACTTCAGTTAGAAGTATCCCATGAAAGGAAAGAATTTACTAAGATTTATATTAATATCAAGTAATGGTATACGCGATTAGAAAGTGGTGTTTAATAGTTAGTAAATAGTAAAGGAAACTTAAAATTAATACAATACAAATGAAGAAGATAGTCTGAACCCCATTTTGAAAGAAAGGAAATGAAATCATATGATAAATAATTAGCAACAGTGCCCTAACTTGCGCAAGAGGTACAAAATGGAGTGCCGCGGTTTGGGCACCTCGATGTCGGCCTTAACTTATCCTCAATGGAGCAGGAACCTATGTAGGGTGGAACCTGTTCGTCGATTAAAAAGTTACATGAGTTGGGTCTAAATACGACGTGGAACAGTATGGGTTTCCTATCTTCTAGAGGGGAATTAGGATAAAAAAAGAACAAACTTTTGTACCAAGGAACAAGAAAAAGTTAACTCTAAAGGTTAAAATCACTGTTACTACCTATGGTTTACCTTTGTTTATGTGCCTAAATATATAAATATATATATCTTTTGTATTTATATATCTTCTGTAATTATTACTACATAAGGATGGTCTTCTTTTCTAAGAACAAATGATCAGCATAAGCAACGGCAGGACGCTACAGTAGATTAAAAAATAAGTGCTGAGAAGGCATATAGGCACGAAAGCTTATCTTACAGATATTTTTAAATTAACGTAATATACATGAACGAAATTTTATAGGCCTTTATCCCCCGTACGATATCATGAGATTTTTAAAGGAAAAAAGTTACCAATATAATAAATTCACTAGTTTATAGAATATCTATGCCTGGTTAGCATAAAAGTAATGTAATGATTTTGTAATTCAATGGAGCAAGTGCATACTTGCACGGGCTAACATTAGTATTAAATTAGCAATCTTTATATTGCTAATGCAAAGCTCTGTTATCTTTAGCTATATTTTTCTTGGATAATCACGTGTAAGCTCATTGTATTGTTTTTTTCAAGTATACATGTCATGTTTATTTTATCCTGCTTTTAACCCTTACGGGTCAAATTGCTACTATCTGCCGAAGAGATAGGGTTGCAGGTTCAAAATAATTGCATGTTTCACCTTTAAAAATATGCCTAACCTACTTGCTTGTTAGCAGGCTTAAGGCTCCGCGTTTTATTTGCTTCTGATCCTTAAGACATAAAGGTTATGGTTTGGCATATTTATTCTCGCTTCTACGAAGGTAGCTTCCGTTAGTACCCTGATCTTTTCGAAGATAAAGTACCAAATTACAATAGAAAACAACAAATTAAACAAGAAGTAGCAATAACAAATTAAAGTACCCCGAAAACACACCTAAGGTAGTTTGGCTTCTATATAAAACAGTCAGTCAATAACAAAATACAAAAATATAAAATAAAGGGTAAGGTATGAAATCACAAGAATAGGTAGGACAAATCAGGCTCTGCTTTTGTAGCCTCATTAAATAAAAAAGATTAGTAAGTCAAAGCCGGTTACGACATAGCTCTTTCAATGTAACACCGCGGGTTCGAATCCGTGTCAGTTAACATGTGGTTTGGAATGTAACAGTACATAAATCCCGGCTCATTGTTCCGGGGTATATCAGGTGCAGAAACCTTATAGCTCGCGTATAGCTTTAGTATCTTTAATGCGGTTAAAAGGCTACGCTCGTAACAATAAGTAACGACTCTTTATTCGCAGTCTTTAGACATGAGTCCTTAATTCATAAAATAAGATAGCCCAAAGTGAACTAGGTATTGTGTATTAAGGCTCAACTTTTGCACCCTTAAATATTAAGACAATTTGAGCGGCCCTGGCCCAAAAACTTTGAAAAATGTAATTTACTCAACTACTGGATGCTTGAATGATTTAGAAGGGTTTTACTGCATGCAAAGAATTAGTTTTTGATAGTTAAAAACAAGGACATCTTTTGCTATATATTTTTAAATTAAGGCTGTGTTGCTAAAAGAATAACATACATGGACACATAGAGGTATATCTGTTATGAGGATTTATTTTATGCGCAAGCTAGTGAAACTAATAGGCAGACGTTAATCTTATTTATAAGTCTTCTGTAATTTTCTCTAATATATTAACATAGCCGTGCTCGCGCTTGCGGAGGCCTGAGTGCTTGCGGATTTTCAATCCTTTAAAAGCACCCTTACCTAGCCCCCCCGATGACTACCAAGGGTAGCAGTAAGGAAAAACACTCAGAAAGAGAATGAAAATTATTATTTTTCATCAAATTTTGTGCAGCTTTTATTTTCTATGCCTTGAAAGGCTTAAGTAGAAAACTTTCGCAAGAAATATTTCCTGTATGTACAAAACATTTGTAAATTTTTTATATGTTTTTGTGGGATACTTCTCAATCTAGCATAGTAAAAATTAGGAGTATTGTATTTTCAGACACCGGGACCTATAAAGAGATTATTGAGCTTTATATTAACATACATTTTAAACTTCAAAGCTAGCATTTAAATATTGTAATTCAAAATAATATGGAATAATATAACTAGCTTTTTGTATTTTGTTGGCTTTCTAAGCCGTTTAGCTAGAGGCAGGGAAAAAATCGCTAAGCCCCTAAAATAAAGCAAACAAAAAGAGTGATAGCTTATTGAAAAGCCCATACTGCTCATAACCGTAAGAATAAAGTGTTTCGATTCACGTAGCCCTACCTGTATCTGGAATTTGGAATTTGAATTAATAGTTTATAAGTTCCTCAAGTTACTGAAATGGTAGACAGGAGGTTGGCTTAAGACACCTGGGGAGTAGACCCATGACTTGTTCCAAGCACTCCTTAGATTAAGTATTTTGTACATTTTTAGTTCCTTGCATATTTTTTCTGAGCCACGCCTTGTACGGCATAGAAAAAATAAAGCACAAAAAAAATGAACAGCGCAAAGCTCCTATGACGTTTTAAAACAGTTTTATCTGATATCTAAATAAAATAAATCAAAAGATTTAAAAACCAGGTGGTATTGGGACTAATATGTAAGTCTTCTACTTATTTAATCTGAAAGACTTACTTTAAGTATTTATTTACATCAGGTGGCTAAAGCTCCCGCTTCTAAATAAAAATTTTTAAGCTTGCATATTTATTCTTTAACAAGAATAATATAGGGCGGAAGCCCACCATTGTAAATCTTAGCAATTAATGATGAAAAAATATTATACTGGAAGAAATAACGTCATTTTCTTTCAAAGGGAGCATCACGATGTTCTTGTTTTGCATTATTTCTCATATCTCCATGCTTTTGGTTTGCCTAGAAGAAAAGAGTAGCTTAGCCAACCAAAGGGTACTGTTATTATGTAACTAGAATTATATACAGATAATTATAGGTATGTAATTTGATGAGATTAGTCCTTTTATTTTAACACCCTAGACTTCAAAATTTCCTCTTATGCTCTAGTAAGCACGTTGAAGGCTCAATTGTAGGTCCCGACCCAGAGCCACTGAAATTGCTTTTTGGTTTAAGTTCGGGGTCTTACCGTGGGCAGTGCAAGGGACTTTAGTATAATGGGTGAATACACTTTGTGACTTTAATCATTGAAATTAGTGTCACCCTGCAAGTCCTAAAATAATAAATTAATTTGGCTAACGGAGCTCCAAAATTACTTTTTTAGCCCTCCAAAGTCCTTTTAGATCTTATAGTAAATAACAAGAGAAGGTTAGTCATAGAGTAAGAACAACATTTAGCAAATGACGTTAATTGCGATTGTGAACCATCCCCTTTTCAATTAGAAAAATATTTGCTTCTTTATTTTAATTATTATCTATGAAAGAATGAAATTTTATAATGCTTTTAGTAGCTGCGTAAGTCTTCCTTTATAGCCCGAGACACGGGTAAAAAATCAGAAACCAGCCTGCAAAGATATGTTTTTTACCACTTATAACTAAGTCAAGGTTATTGTTAATATCTTAGTAGGAGCAACTTACTTAATTTTTCTTGACGTGCTGAGAATATGCCGCAACAAAAAAGTAAAGTACAAGCGCAAAGAAAGTATTAAATGCATATTATTAGCTTACGTGTTGTGTTTTAAGCAGCTATGTAAACAGGAAAAAAAAATTGCTAAGAAAAAATGTTAATAATAAAAGTTTTACAACTTTTCGGGGATAAGTTTAATGGCCTAAAGCCGTACATGCATTTGCATTGGTTCTCAGGTCGATTCCTGTCATCTCCATAGTTATAATAATAAATATTGTGCCATGTATGTTCTTTTTAACACCAACAACAGCCTTAATCTATTTCAAAATTTATAGTTTAAGGCTGCTAAGCAGAGCTCTATATTTAATAATATATTACTTAATTTAGTGAGTCGTTTGGCTGAAACAAGTAACGCTTAGACGCCGAACTATCTCGCAAAATAGTAAAATAAAGCATATACAAAGGGTTGTTATATATCTATATTTAATTACACCAGGTATCTGACTTAGAAATGTTAATTTTGTTATATGGAGTTATAGGGTTTAAGATATTTTTAATAGATATTATAAAGTTATAAAATTATAGAATTGATGGCCAAAGGGCTTTGTAGCCAACGGTATCAGGTTAAATGGTAGACTACTTGTTTCCACTCGATGTGTCAGGTTTCACAATCTTGCTACCGTTCATCTTTATTTTCTAATATAGGAAAATAATATAAATAATTATTTTACAATTAAAATTAGGTTAATAGATTTGGGATAGGTTAGAGTTTTTTAGGGGCGGAGTGTTTGTACGGCTCTTTATTCATATTAAATTAGATGCATGTGACAATATGGAGGAAACTCTAATTTTCAAGGCGAGGTTCTAAATAATTCGGATATTAGTTTTTTTTTTATTATACCTATGGAAATAATAAATTTCAAAAACCACGAACTTACCACATTAGCTACAAAGGCGTCAAGCTTCTTAAATAAATACATGAAATGAAATCTTGAACTATGGTGAGTAGCTAATTTCTCTGCGTTACATGAAACTAGATAACGTTTTAATATATTTATTATTATCGTAAATGATTCATTTGAAAATATCAAAGCGATAGAAATCATAAACAACCGTGTAAAAAGTAACCATTATATTGAAACTAGTGGTGTGTTTCGTTAGAAGAATTGTTTAGAGCAATAACCAAAGCTGACCTTCTGAAAGACAGAATAAAGATAGCTTTGATTTCTAAGGAAAGGGTAATTATTCACACATTAAACATTTGTTTAGCCATTTATCCAAGAATACTAATGTAAGTTTCAGTAAGAGGAAGAGAAGCCTAACACATGGTAAGCCTTAGGATTTTAAGTACTGTCTTGCACCTATTGACTCTCTATAATATAGGAATATGTAAAGTTTAATAAATAAAACTCTTTAAGTAAAAGATTATATCAATTAATGCCGTAAAGCTAAATATACGTATAAGATATGCTGATAAAATTAGGAGACAGGATTGTTTTAGGTACAATTATTTTACAAATATCGTTGTTGCTCAAGTTCCATTATCTAAAATAGGAATTTGCTTCTTTTTAGTTACAAATTATCAAATAAAATAAGAGCTTGCAAATTATTCTTGTTTTAAACAAGAATAATAAAGCGTAACACAAAAGTTTTCATGACTAAAGTAAGCCTTTGCCTTGATATAATGATATAAATGGGACTTGCGGGGTTTTTTCCAGGTGGGCGATGGTTGTTATTCTATTTTTTGTGTTTCTTAGCTATGTCTATAAAAAAACGAATGCGGCAGGCCACCACTCAAGTTGTGTTACAGGTTTTTCTATTATATAAGAATTATTATAACTCAACACTCAAATGATAGGTATAAACGGATTAAAATAGTTAACCCCACTTTAAAATCTGAGTTATACCCGCCTTCAGAAAGCAGAGTTTTAGCTGATATCTGCCCTTTAAAGATATTTAAACTTGCCTTATTCCTTTATTCCAAAAATCTTCCAATTTAAAGGGAGATACTCGTCAGCAAGCTCTTTTTGTTTTGTAAAGTTGTTTATTTAGGTTAAAAACTCGATTTCTTTTTTGTGCATACTTTCTAAATCTTTTTCTTGCGTGCATGACGAAGTAGCGCACAGAAAAATACAGCATATTGCTGGGACATATTGTTATAAAGTTTGTTTTTAATGCCTAGCATAGCTTGCGCTATGCGCCACACTAAAATATCTTATAGTTTCGATAGAAAGGTCAAAAAATAACTAATATCTTGTTGTCTATTAGGAAAGACATAATTTTTTGGTGTTTAGATTGGGGGTGTTTCGAAATACACTTCCGAGGATAAATTTTTGGTGGCTAAACGCGAATCCTACCGCCTATGTTAGAACTAGTTGTTCTAGGACACTTTCCTTAATAATCACAGTAGAGTGTTTGTTCCTAACACCTTTTAAATAAATAGTAGGGTAGTGTCTCTATTAGAATATAAAAGCATTAAAATGGTGGGGGCTCAGCCCGCATAATAACAATAACCTGTTGTATCCCTACTTTTAACACCGTTAGAAAAAGTAAACTCAAAATGTTATTTATTATAAAGAAGCAATTTACTTGCATGGGCGGGAGCCTCTGCACAAATAAGGGAGAATAGTATATTAAATATCTGGGCTAGCTTTAGCATATCCGAAGGATTAGCAAAGTAAACTCCGCCTAATATAACATATTAAAGATTAGCTAATCCACATTTTGGGGTCTTAACCATTTCCCAACGAGAACTTATTAAAATTTTAAAGATCTAAAATCCAGCCACAGAAGCTTTAAAAAATCTCAAAAAGGTAAGGAAGTTCTTCATCTCTAATGCGGAGCATAAGCCTGGAGCAAATAAATTTAACCATTTATTAGCAACCAGGCTTTGTAACAGTTTAGTAAAAAAGAATAATACTAACGAATACCCTAAAATGCAGCGGAAGAGATAAGAATGTTGAAATCTAGTTTGATTATAGTTGTAAGAATAAAAATATATTTTAAGAGCTTGCACCTACATTTTTCTTGCTGGCTGGTTTCACCAGTAAGCGCTATTTTTTCTAGCTTCTTAGAGGCGGTAGCTTAGCTTAGCCACGCTAATCCTCCTTCTGGTTGAAATGCACAAAAATGATTAAGGAAAAGTATTAATAAACTACTATATTATTTTTATAAAAATTTAATAATACACAAACATGAATTTAGGGTGTTGAGATAAATATATTTTTTATTTAAGGGTAATTGTAGCTCAACGGTAAGAGCAACTACTAGTGGTAGTGTTGGCTCCTGCTTTCGAATCCCAGGTTTTTACCTTATGTTACTTCATTTATAAATAATAAATATTAAAGTATGATAAGTAATTTTAAATTATAGATATTAACTTCCAAATTAAGCTTACTGGTTCGTCTTGTTTTTTAATTTATAAGAAAAACACAGGTATGGTATGGGTCTGAAAAAGGGTTTTTTTAAATAGGGATTAGTAAAAGGCATGACACCTATTGAAGAGAAAGTTAAAAGCATGTTTTGTCATATGCAAGAGACAGATGTGCTTCACAAAATTAATATCTTTCTTTAATGTTAGTTATTTAGTACTTATATGATGTTATTTAAAACAATAAAGTGCCAATAACGTAAAGATATTAATTAAGGGTTGTTGGTTTGGTGTAACAATACATGCCACGATTTAGTTTACCTTAATGGAGCAAAAAACAAATCTTTTTTCTGCCTTACTGGTGGCTGGCTAGCTGGATGGCTTGGGAAGGCAGCAGGTAAGCATTTTTTTCTTGCGTATCCCCCCCTGTAAGGGTTTAAAACAACACACTGAAAAGGTTGAATTAAAATTCTCGAGCCTTTGCTTGCTAGCTTGCTAGTCTAAAAACTTTTTAAGATAAAGGGCTTTAAACCTAAAAATTATTCCCTTTTTATCTCAAGTAAAAAGCACCTAGAAAAGTTTACCTTATAGATCAATAATAAATCAAGGTTCGGCTGGTTTTATTGACCCCCTCAACCAAGAACAGGAGATGGTATCAGAATAAGATTGACTTTTTTGTAGATATACATAAGACACAAGAAATAAAAATTAAGTGTAGATACATTCAAAGAAAGACTAAACTGCCTTAAGGTGTATTTATTCCAACCTTATTTGATATTGGTTTGGGGCTAGGCCTTTATTCATGTTTAACAAGTATAATTTCAAGCTATGTAAGTATGAAAATTAAAATTTAATTATTAAAGGATACGCCAATTATTGTTGAAGCAAGCTACGCCATTGCATATATAGAAGAAAATTAGTAAAAAGTCGTGTATTATTTCCTATAAATATATGATTGTTCTTCAGCGAACCGGTCAAAAAAAAGATTTAGTTTTTTTTTTATGTATTGGACTATTAAGAAACCAGCCCTACATTTTTCCAACTGGGGTAGTTTAAGGTAAAACTTATTTCTTCATACCGTGGTGATAAATGGTCCTGATTATCTTCTCAAGGCCTTAACCTTGGGACTATTTAGGTGATTATATAAGTATTTTCATAGAGCCATTTACAAGAGACTTACTTCCACCATAGCTTGATCAGATTGAGATACAGTGACAATCAAATATAATTATTTTCATTTTAATGATCTTAGAGGATGAAAATTCAGATAGCTGTACTAAATTTAATGTGTCTGTCTCTTTTAGCAGCACTCCTAATTTCTAGTTGTTATTTGAACTTATCCTATTATTTACTTACAAGGTTTAAATATTAAGGGTTGAAACTTTTTTTTTGACTAATGATAAAAAATCTATCTTATCTCTTTTGCTTTCTAACGCCGTAATCGTAAGAAACGTTAGAATTATCTATTTTATTTTTAATACATAGCTTATAATTTCTTTAATTATTGTATCTTTAAATGGTCTATCCTCTTTTCACTGTAATTAAACTAAAAGGTGTTAGGTTACATGGGGGTTTATTATTAGTTACAAAATACAAAATATTTCATTATATTTAATTTTTTAATAAGTATATTAATATTGACTTTAACAGTTTTTACCCTTAGAAAAGGTTTGAGTATCTGAATATTCATCCTCATTAAAAAACTGTTATTTTTACAAATTTTAGTTATTATATACAAAAAATAAATTATAAAATGGGGCAACATCTAAAAACAATAGAGTATACCCTAAATATTTTTATTTGTAATAAACATGGATCAATATTATTGATGTTACTAATCGTATTTACATATTTTTTTACTAATGAATTTGCAAAGTTATGGTTTAAGATTTAAGTACTATAATATAGGAAATTCAGAATTATCAACTACAGGGGGGTTTACTTATACTTTTTTATTGGGGGATTTAAGTTTCATTGCTTTATAGTGCGCCCGTTGTGTAATTATTATTGAGTTAAACGACTTAGTTATTGATCATACATAACTCCGGCAACAGAGTTAGATGAGGGGGAAAAGCCCGCAATTTACTATAGTCATCTCGTCAAAAAGTGGGAAGGAATTCAAATCTGATAAGTTTAGTGCCCATCGAAGAGCCCGACCGTCTATGGGAAAGCTAAACTGCGCTTGGAACCTATTTACCAGGTATCTCTAAGAAAGGGTTCATTTCTAGTCGGAAATAGGATATGTGCATTGTAATTATGATTCGATATGAGAACGTACAATGGGAATTCAACAAGCAACCAGGGTACATAAGTACATATAACGTAAAGCGTGGGCGACTCCTAAGGACGGATAAGAAAAATTAATTAATTGGAACTACGAGGGATCCTCAGTCCTAAAGGACCCCCATGGGTAAACAGAGGAGGCATAGTAACCATCTATGGGAAGGACTCCCAGGATTTAGGCGCTCTGTTAGCTACACCACTATCGGCCTGGAAAGTTCAGTACATGTTTGAACTGACGGGTTTTTTGGGTAAACTACAGATAGATTTATGAACTTTATTAGGAATAACAAGTTTTGTGTGAAAGAAAAAATTAGTACAGATATTAATATGATTATAAGTGAAATTATGTTATCCCGCAGTCTTATCAAAATCAAAAGTTAAGGCCAGGAGCACATGACCCCGGGTTAATACCCCTAATACGTTGGAAAGGATTTGTCAAGAGAAGTTATGTGGAATATTTCTAAGCCTGAAGATGGTACTTTCCAATTACCCCCGGAAGAAAATATATATACCCAAAAGCTACGGAGGTAACGACCATTGACTATAGCCCCCTCCTGAGAAAAAACATAGTACAGAATGTATTACGGAATGATATTAGAAGCTATTATGAACCAACTTCCAACGAACAGCACTCTCTGGTTCTAGACCGACGAAGGTAGCTGCCCCAACACCGCATTAAAAAAGGTTAGACAGAAAATTTGTTAATGGCCCAAATATTTATAGAGAGGGCATTAACTAGATGTTTCTGACGAAAACTAGATCAATCACAATGAGGATGTCTATGAACGAAAGATTTTAAAGAACCCAAGAGTCTTTTGGGATTTAATCGGTGAGCTTGAAAAAGGGTGTTACAATGGAACTTCAAACTTCTCCCTCACCTCGATAGCAGGGTAACACCCTCACAGGGTCAATAATAAGGCCCTATATGCAAATATCGTTTTCTCGAAAAACTCACGTTTTAACGGTGAACTAAAAAAAGATTTCGGACGAGGGAACAAAGCTACTATTAACCCCATCTATATCGGATTATCCCGATCAAAGAGGGAAAGAGCCACAAACCTTGAGGGAGAAATTAAATTTACTAAGTCTTTACTACTAATCCCGTCTAAGTAAGATATCCGACCTAAATTTAAGAAATGGAATATCCATAGATATGCAGAATGACTGAATTATTGGTGTGCTTGAGGGATCACAAAGAAGTACTGTGTAATTTCTTAGTCAAAAGTTAAGGTGTTCTTGAAGGGACGGTAGGGGTTTAGAGCTTTCCGAAGCCTAAACAACCAAATAACCAACGCTAATCCAGAACCGCTGAAATTCCTATCGGTTAGAGTCCAAAAGGAAGTATCGATGAGGACTTTACCTTGGGAAAAGTAAAGAAATGTTTTGGGCAGAAATATGAAAAATATGAGACTTCTAGCCCCGATAGGACAAGGTCACGATAACATATGGATAAGCATGGTTTCTTTAAAAAAAGGTAGACCATACTCAAATTTATCTGAATCGCAAAAAATCTCTAAAGATGCTTACATTCTATATACAATTCAGTCTATAAGAGGTATAATTACAATACTTCGGTTCGCAGATAATTTTAAAGCACTATCAGCAAAAAGGATACTAATACTGAAGAATCTTGTTGGGCAGACTTCTAGCAAGCCAAATCAAGCTGGGGAACTCAAGCTAAAAATTATTTGCAACCTTATGGTTAAAAAAATCTTAAAGGGCAAGATAAGCATGGGGTTCGTAAAATAGACTAGGAAATAACACTGCTCTTTCAATATAAAAGTGGATGTATATATAAATTCATGCCCGAAGTATTTATCCCAAAGCTTCTTTGGAGGTTATTACTTTGTTCTAGTGTGGACTCCGACGTACAAGTGGGCAGATGCTATCACGTTCGTAATGCATGAAGGCCTTAATCCTTAATGCTCAACGAAGGAGATATAAATTAGGACTCGAAAGGTGAATCGTAGCAAATACCATTGTAGAGAGTGCCACATGATAACATCATAGTCAATAAAACACTACAAACGAATAAGAAAAAAATCTCAAGGCCAAATCTGGAGGCCGTATGATGGGATAACCATCACGTAACGGTTCGGGACAGGGGAGTGATTCAGGTAATAGAGTTACTTTTCCATTCATTTAAATAGGGACAGGTTTATTATATGCCAATACAGGGAAGTACTAGCTAACTAATTTATATTATTATTTACCTAGTATAATGTGGTAGAGCTATCACAGATTTATATGATACACACCCACTTATATAAATATCTTCTTATGTTATATTTACTAATAGTGGATTTTTTTATTTTTAAAGTAAAGTGCAGCACCATTCATGTTTTGGGACTCTCCATAAATAAGGAACCTTGGGGTAAATCTTATCAACAAACGTTGGGGGGTAAATTTATCAAATTCCCGGAAACCTAAAAGTTTCTGGTACTAAGCCTATATGAAAATATATGATGCTGAACTAATTACCTTCAGGTATAAGTAAAAGCTGAAGATGAGTAAAAACAAATGGGCAATCCCGCGGATCTAAGTCAGAATCACATCCGACCCAAAATTAATTTTGTAAAAGAGCAACCAGTAAATGGTAAGTTTGATGTGGATTATTTACCGCGTTTAAGATATACCTTTACTGGGGCTTCGAAGAAGTTACAGTTAAAATCCCCTTTCTAACCAAAATTATCCAAAGCTCAACTTATTTACTGGTCTAAACTTTAGATCAATAGCAAAACTACCTTTAGACCCCTGATTTATATCAGGTTTCTCTGATGCAGAAAGGATGCTGTCTTGGTTTTGATGCGTAAATCTCCAAAAACCTAGCTAAGGTTGACAATTAGAGGGTTAATTTCTCAATTAACTTCCAGCTAGAGACCTAGATAATGCTTTAAAACTTATTAAAGGCTATTTTGGAAGCAGAAGAATAGGTAAAGAAAAAATGGTGTTATGTGATTTACAATAGCTTTCTTTAGAATCAAATCCTATAACAAAAGTACATGACCTCATTTTGATAAAATCCTCTAAAAACTCAGAATATTCTGATTAATTATTAGTTAAAAAAGGTAGTTCGGTTAATGATCAACGGAGGGAGGAACATTAAAACTGAAGGTTTGAAAAAATAATTAAAATATGGAGTTCTTAAATAAGGATTAATCCTTTTCTCTTAGAGGCTTGTACTTGATACTGTGCTTTAGCAAGACCCATTAAAATTACCACTTAGTTGCAAATTAGACCCTCAACTGGGAGGCTGGTTTTTACAAGTGGTGATCGGTTGTTTTTTAAAATTAGTACCTAGAGAATCAAATACATAAAAACAGGAGTCGTGTAGTGATTACTTTTTGTAGTTAACCCAAAATATTAGAGATGAATAACTAATTGAAAAGTTTTATTAGATTTCTTTTGGATGTGGTCAAAGTTACTTCGTATGAAAAGATTATATGTAGTTAGATGTCAATCATTCAAAATAATTATTTAAAAAGTTTCCTTTTGTACAATAAACTACTGACTGTTCCTTGGTGTTAAATCTAAGGTATTTTTGCAGCAAATTGCAGCTAAAGTAGCAAAAGAGGACAAAAAAAATCATTTCAACTAACCAGGTTCGATCAGATTCGTACAAATCAAACAGGAGAAATGGCAATAAAGGTAGATATAACAATAAACTACTTATTTGAGAATAGATATGATTGATATAAAAGTTCTTTATTTTTAATTTAATTTGGACGAAAAATTAACCGACTTCATATGGACGTTATGATGCATTATACCTACGTATAGTACAAAATTTTGTAGTCTTTAAAGGCTAATATTCTAAATTTTTTCTTATTGTTGGTAATTTCAGTTATATACCAGGGGCTACGGTCTTCATAGCATGAAATGAGTGAACTTCTCATATTATTAACTGACTTGCCTTTATTACTCCTTAATAAGGTAACAGTAGTGGTTTAAACTCAATTAGTAATAAAGAAAGCTTATTTTTCTTATAGTACAATTATGTCATGTAGGTTATTATATTATTAGCTTTAGGATATCTAGGTATTTGGTCAATCAAGGCATTTTTCTTATTTAACACAATATACAATAGTAATTTAAGATGGCTTTTTCATAAACTTAGAGCAATAGGTTTCGTCTTTAATTGCTTACTAGTGAAATAAAGAACATGGACAGAATTATGGATCAAAAACTAATTCTTCCATACATTTAGTAAATCCCAATTACCAAGGTTATCTTTTTATATACTAGTACTGTTTTACGTTAAGTTTAGGCTATTACAATTTTTGCATTTGTAGGTGTACTCCCTTAACTAGGATTCTTTGGTAACAAATGGCTATAAGTGCCAGCATAGATAAAGGGTTTAATATTCTATTTTTAAATCTGACTATATTTAACAGTGTTAAGGTGTGTGTACTCGTTAAGTATAGGTAAAAGAAATGTTTTTAGTTACCGGTCTATAATTATACTTTAATTATCAAAATTTATATTAACAAAGTGCCTTATAATAAGAGTATATGTTCAGCTCGGCTATTTATGATAAAACAATTCTTGCTGACCACCCGGTCGCGCAAAGAAATTTAGTTTTAAAAACTATAGATAAATAGTATATCAAGTCTATATTTTTGTTAGATCCTGTTACATTACAAATCCTATATTTTTTAATTTACATTAATTAAAAATTGGCTAAAGCATGGGGTACCATATTGGTACCAAATCTTTTTAATGGTTAAATGAGGTAGTGGAACTTTTAATTTTTAATGTTGTGTCAATATTAACAATACTATTTTTTTAGCTCTTATTTTTATAATCACCCACTAAACCTTTACCAACAGCAAATACTCTATTATTCATGTGGATTCATAGTTTTTTAGTTCATAATAGGACACTATTTGGTGTAAAATTCGTTTATTTTTGCTTTATGTAGTATCTTTTAATTAGATTTAAGAAAAATTCTGGTAATTTTTCCTTTTTGGTCTTGTGGATATTGAAAATGGGTATATGGTTTAATAAGTAGTACGTTTATATTTATAGTATTATTATTGCAGGTTTGTATTTGAATTAGGTAAAAATGATGTAAAAATAGTATAGTAGGACAATCTTTAAGATTAATGTTACTAACATCAATAACTTTGGTAAATTATCTTATCAGCGGGAATTAAGTAATAGACTAAATCTTTGTCTTCCACAAAACTAAAAAGCAGCCTTACAGGCCACATTTTTTCACGCCAGAAAATAATGCTAAAACTCCCAATTTTATAGGCTTGAGGTCATCAACTTCGCCAACCAGTCCGCGTTCATGAAATAAAAAATCGATATTAGGGGCAAAATAGAGTAAGAGACCTTCAGTTAGATAGATTTAAATTAAAAGGCATTTCCGTGTTACAATTTCAATATAATAGGGTGCAGGTTGGACAAATTGGGTGAATCTAGGAGCAGGAGTAGGGGAAGAGGAGTAGATATTTGGGTGTTTAAAAAGTGGTAGCTAGAAAACCTTCATTAAAAAAACCATTATTCTCTTACTCAATATTAGGTTTTTTGCTTTCGTCAGGAAGCAATGCGATTATTCGCTTTAAATGAGTCATTATTATTTACTATCTAGCTTAATTTTTTTGGTTAGTAGAATCTGTGTATAACGCTTGATATGTGTAAAAGGAGGAGGGTAGGTATGTTTAATACTAAAAAAACAATCTATTTAATTTACGAAATCCCTATAGTTTTTTTACCAGAACTTCGTAAAATTTTATTTAAAGACCCATTTAATACTTACGCCCCAGCGCTTGAGGTTTATATTTCCAAGATAGCGCTGACTTCCACAGAATTGCGAAGGTTTAGTTGGTCTACATGATAACATCAGTATTATTTTAAGTGTTTAATCTTAATTTAGTGTAGGAATGAATAACTTCTATTCTTTTAATAAAAAAATCATCGGGATGCACCTAATTCCCACAAAGTATTAAACCAATGGGTAGGAAAATGCTATCAAAGTGTTGTAACACAATAGGTGCACAATTAATTCTCGTAGCTTTATACCTATTTATAAGTACTTGCGTCCAGTTTAGTAACCCGTTATATAAAATACGGCCAGCGCGTAACAATGTTATCTGAATGCTTTTGACGCGTAGAAAGGATATCTTAAAAGAGAGATAAAAAAAACAGGGGATATATATGTTCACTAATTAAATAACAAAATGATTTTATGTGGTCAGTCTTAGACCTAGTCAAAAAGATTCAAAAATATTTTTATTCTTAGTTATTTTAAAAAACTAGAAATAGTTTTAAAATTCAAGAGCATTTAATTGAATATGGGTATTCTAATTTTTCTTTAAACTATTAAGAATACTGTGAAATGTTCTGATTTTGGCTTCTAAAGAACACATTACTTTTGATTAATTAATCCTGAATATAACATTCTAAGGTGCTGGAAATTCCCTGATCATAAACTCTCTCGAACAAACTAAAGCAAGATTAGTAAAGTCTTTAAAGGAATATATGTAAAGAAAAATCACTTGTTTCGGTCGTACGTGCCTCAGAAGTAACTAAAATACTTATAATGAGCTTTTAAGAAAAGTAAAAGATAATAACCCTTTATTTGGAAAAACCTCCATAATGAATTCTAGCTATTGAGTTAATAAGAACAACAAAGGCTTTCAGGGTAGAATTCCAATTTCTTGAAAGAACTCAAGTAAAAATGAGGGTGCAGTAAGAGGTAATCCGATACACATTATGAAAAAGTGTTCATTGAAGATATTAAAATTGTCTAGGTAGTTTTGTTTAGCTAGAAGACGCTGGTAAATTTTTTGATATCAAGTGGGAGTACAATATAAGAATATAAAACTGAGGGAAATTCTTCAAAGAGAAATATAATATTTTCAAGGTTTCAAACATCTAAGCTTCAATAACTATGAACTAAAATTTCACTAGATGCTGGAAACTGCTAAAGCTCTTAGAAGTCTTTTTAATAGTGAAAAATTCTTAATTGAATGTAACAGTGGACAATCAGCAGGAAATATAAAAATTCCCTGAGACCTACAAGGTGGAAAACCTCATTTAAAGGTAAATATAGGGTCTCAATTTGTAGTGAGGAAACTACATGAATTTATGACTTTAATCGGTTAATTTGAACCTAATCAACCCTGCAGGTTATATTAATTACGTATATGCCTTTCCCAGTCTTTTAATATTATTATTTAATGGATGCAATAAATGATTCCCCCTCAATGACAGTTTTAGGCCAGAAGGTCACTCAATGTATTGGAAGTTCGCAGTATCCTGTTATTTTAAGATTCTTAATAAGAATTTATAGGAATTTGATTCATATATAGTACCAGAAATTCCTGAAATTTAGAACAGGGAGGATTAAGAATGTTAAAGTAATAACAGAGTTAATAGTACCTGAGGTTAACACATATTGAGGTTGTTTATAACATAGGGGATTCATAACAATTCTCTTTTGCTTCCCTTCATTGGTTAAAATGGTGGATGCATATCCGGTAGACTAAA
>JACYFI010000363.1:0-10532 GCA_020975735.1 Ophiocordyceps xuefengensis
ATAAACAAAAAAATCTAGAACCAAACACAGCTAAGGTTATGGTTTGTTTAGTAGTAAGTAATAAAATGGTTTTATACAGAAACAAGGTACATAGTCTACGATCAGGGAATATATTATATACGTCTATAATATATGATTGGTTATGCCAGTATAATCTTTATTTATTAGCGAGATGGGCCATAATAAAAGTTACCGGATAAAAACAAGATACAGCATAGCAATAAATATTATTTAAGTATTTTAGCAAGCAAGCTATAAATTTATATTCCTTTTTCTGTGGCTTCCTTAAGATTAGATGCTATGTTTAGCTTATAGCCTTAGACATGTTAAAAGCTTAAAGTTAATATCTCTTTTATGTTCATACGAGACCAACGAAATGACAAGTTTAAGATAGGTTTTGGGTGTAGTCTTAACAGTAAAAGGCACTTATTCTTTAAGGTTATACAATTTATCTTTCTTTCTGTATTTTTAAAGATTTCCCTTGTTGTAATTTCTATTATTCTAAAATTCCTTAGAACTAACACTTTATTAAACAAGGCCAGGCTCAAGTGAATCTACGCCACTGGCTTCTTCTACAGTAAGCCTTCGCTCTGTTTCTGATTATTATCTAAGCACCCCCTTCCCAGCCGATCTGCTAAAATAGGGGCGGCTTGAGTTTGCCATTGTCTTTATACTTCAACCAGAATAGCGTGTTATATAAATAATAGCTTTGCGCTTTTTTGCACGTTTTTAGGATAAAATATAGGGAATTACAGCGCGGGTACAACAGCAACATATGTGCGTGCATGGGTTGAGCTTATTTGTCACCAACCAAACCAAATAAACCCTAAAATATCTTTTTCTTATACGCTGTGTGTGCGTAATATAACTAGCTGCGTTATTTAAGACGTGCTGGTCTGCTTCTCACTGTGTAGGATTATTATGAAGGCACTGCTTATTATTTTTTGAATGCTACAAATAAATAAAGGAGCTACCCGTAATTAATTTTAAAATAAATAGAACAATACTTCAATGTAGAACGGGTTTGTCTTACAACACAAAAGATGTAAAGGTTAACTCCTTTATTTTCTCAGTTTTTCTAATATAAGTTCAACAGATGACTGAATATATTATGAATTTTATAACTCCTTGACTGAAAGTGTCGTTATGTTTCTTTACAAAAGGTAGGGTGGGGGGTCACGGCCTCTGTTTTTGCTCTACGCTTCTAGCTAAACTTATAACCATCTTTGAAGAAACGTTCGCTTTTAAAAGCTGTATAAATAATAAGCAAAAACATAAAAAACAAATAAGATCTTTGCTTCTAAGGGAGCTCTTTAACCAATATTCTTCAACCAAGATGAATAGATATAGGTCGTGTGCTTAGCTAACCTAAACGCGTAATAAAAATCGATCGTGAAATACATTACACCTGTAAGGAATACTGGGGGTAATAAGTAGTAACTATTATAGGCATCCACATGTATCTAAAATATATATGAGTATCCAGATTTCCTAACTAATCGGTAAAAGTGTTATTTCTTTGATAGAATTAATACAATCAGCGGTTGATAGCTGTAGGATTACCCTGCCTATTTTCTTGATCCATCCTGCATAAGCATACTTCCCTGAACTGTCTTCCCTAAGGTATGGAATATGGTTAATCAGTGGTCGTGCTATCGATACCCTAATGTTGCTGCTTCGATTAGTTATACCTTGCTGTGGGCAAAGCTAAAGAAGTAAACGGCTGCAAAGGCAAGGGGATTAGGATTAGAATAAGGTAAAGGAAATAATATTAGAGGGAGGGAGACTCAACCAAACGTCGGCATTAAGTTAGTAAAAACAGCGATATTTAGGAAAGCTAATAAAGGACAGGCCTGTTATATGTACATTATAGATGACCGAGTGGTTTAAGGTGGTAAGTTTAATTTTATTAGGTTGTTTAAAACCACTCCTTCGTAAGATCGGTAATTTTCTCTGTAAAGGCTTGTTTATAATAGGGCAGCTGTGCCTTTTGAGTAACCGCAGCTACAGCCTTATTCAGCCCCCTTAGCATCCTGTACGACTTGTTGTAGCAGTAAAAACTAAAGAGCTCGTAGTCTTAATGGGTAAAGATAGGAAGCTTTCAACTTCTCAAATTTCTGGTCCAAATCCCAAGTAGGTTTGAGTAATAATGGACAATAGATTTATACACTTATACGCTAATGTTAAGCCCTGTGAGTTAACAATTTAAAATGGTTTGGCTTGACCCCTATCTCGAAGAGTCCGGGGTTATAAACTATTACCCTGATGATAGGGCATAAGCACATTTACGCCACCCTGTAGGGATGCAATAACGCCAACGGGCGATGGGATCAGATAAAATTATTTCGAAAGATTGGTTGAAAGGCAAGGGCATTGTAGAGAAATCCGTCAAGGGCTGGTGGTTAACTATGAAAATCATAAAGAAGGCTAGTGCGTTATGCTTTTATTATGCAATGCAACTGGCATGCAAAGTAAGAAGAGTGTTAATTAGTACTTTGTTTCACTATACCACCGTACAGAATAAGGCATACATAATTTTTCTGTATCGAAAGAAGATCAGCACGCCACCTCATAATCTTCCAAGTGAGATCAGGGGGGGGCGTGTCAGCCAGAGGGGAAAACCGTACGAGCTCTCAAGAAGTAAACACATGGCCCATCGAGCACCAATGGGAATTATTAATTATTTTCATGAAAATTTTTTCATAGGCTACACTGCTATCCTTGCTTATTCTTTCCGGTACCACATACCCGCTTGCTCGATAGGGTTGCATTTGCGCTTCAGTGAGGGTTACTGAGTAAAAACTAGTAATATGTACTATTTTTGCTGCTGCCAAAGCAAGGAATATTATCATATTCTTTAGAGGTATTTGAAGGTTATTATCATTTCACATTTCTATAATAATTAAGGGTCGAAGTTGATTACCTTAATAGGAATTAATATCTACTTTGAAGTTTTTAGTTATATTTTATAAGTATTTAGTGTTATAATGCGTAACATAATAGATGTCAAGGTCCCACAAAACGGGTTTATGCTTTGAGTGGTTTTGAAGTGTGCACTTCCTTGGGAGAAGGTTTCCGTGTGATTCAATCAGATAACCCGAAAGTACAGATACCTTATTCTAGAACACTGTAGAATACAGTTTAAGAGACAAAAGATATATAGTATTAACTTGTAATTATGATAATGTATATCAAAGAAACATTTATGGAATTTATGCTGGTATCAAAGAGAAATTTTTTTAATAATTCCATTAGGCAATAAAAACTTCCACATATTTTTTAACTCGCTTGGTAAAAGGGACAATTTGAAACCCCTGGGTTAATAACCCTATTTCTTATGCTTAAAGCTCCTTTTATTTTGAATTTTTATTTAACAGGGAACTTTGTAACTTATTATTTACTATAAAATAATTTATGAAAAATTTTCTTGCTGGGTCTCCAAGCCAATGCACAAATTTTTCATATCCTTAATGAAATTTAAAGGGGCTAGCGTATCTCTCTGATTGTTGTATTGTTTATGAAAGTTTAGCAAAATAAACTGTGGGCATGCAGAATATTTGGGGTAACGTTCTATTAGTTTAAACATAAGCTCAAAGGGAAATCTATATTCTCCAAACGGAAGGTGAATTGAAATATCTAGTACTTCAGGTAAAATAAATCAAAAAAGAAGGATTCTATGAACTAACCGTAAGTGAAATCGGGACGTAGGCCTTCATAAAGTAGAAACGGTACAAAAACCCGTTAAATAATGGGGGAATCTTCCCTCAAAAGGCCAAAATGATACCATGAGGCGATAGTGAAAAAGGTACCATAGGCGAAACTAACGAAAATAGTAGGTTTTATAGCAGGTTCGATAAAAAACGTACCTTTTGGCCCATAAATGGGTCACCAATAGTTTACGTTAGAGGCGAGCTATATGCGTATTAAACTGGGCGTTAAAAATAACAAACAGTGATACTAAAATTTAGACCCGAACAAGGTTGATTTTTAATCCCATAGCCAGGATTATAAAAAAGTCGAGACGGGTATTGTAGCCATAAATCTCTTCCGAAGAACTGGGTACGTGTAGTGAAAGAAACAACGACTGTGATAGCTGGTAAAAAGAATGACAGACTGTAAGCAACCTTTAAATAGGCCGTATGCTATCAAACTGAGACTTTTCTTGCATAAACATCAATTGACCGGGAAAACCTCCTAAAGCACATACTAGACCAAACGCAAAATATGGTAAACTATTTGTGGCACAGGTGATGACTCGTGTAAGGTAAAAAACTTACGATTTGATATATCGTAAGCTATAATGGGCGATCCGGCAGCAAACACCTTAAGTGTGCAGTTCATCGACTAAATGTTGGTGGCTTTATAAATTATAATGGCTAGCTTTACTCTGCGAAGCTAAACTCATAATTTATGAGCTTAAAGATATAAGTTCAGACCCTTATTCGAAGGATCACAGATTATAAAACGTAAATTAGGGGGCTCAATAGGTTCTTATGGTGTTAGTTTTTATAGAGTTGTATATGTAATTAAAAATATTAAAAAAACTGCTTCAGCATTGCTTTATGTTTAATCTCCTGCATGATAAGTAGATAATGCAGCAAGAGAAGGAGTAACTTTGGGTTACACAAATTTTATTATTGCCATAAATAGGCTTTAATAAAAGTAAATTAGATTTATTTAAAGGAGTATACAGAATATATTTTAAGGCGCAACTCATTCCACTGAAAAACAAGATATACACTACAGGATAATTGACACCGTAATCACTCATTATAAAAACGTTCATTGGATTAAAATTCAAATTTAAAGTGATGGGGTCCCCCTATCCCTCCGGGATAGAAATAAAAGGGGGGTAGTATATTGCTAGGATTAATAATATTAATAAAAAAATTACTAATCCCCGGAGGGATATGGTAGCTCATATAAATTTTTAACCAATGTTGTTTTATTAATATATAGTGTTACAGCATTTAACTTACGTAAAACTCTTCACGGCAAAAGCGTCGCTCTTTTAAATATGGATATAGTACTTTCCTTTTTTGATATTAGAATATAGTACTGGATGAAGAAAAGTTATAAATTAGGAGAACCAATTACCTTCTCTAGCTTTTTAACAACACAATATAACGACTAGAAAAAGGCAATTTTTCTAGCCTTTAAACATAAGAAGAAACTTAAGTTTTTAGAGAAACAGGACGGTATACTTAATGAGGAAGTAAAACTCATTAATCTATGGCAGCAACGGAAAACATATTACCCACAAGTAATTAGAGAGAAAAAATCACTAACGCGAAAAGGTAAAAACTTTCAGGAAAAAACCACGCCGCAAGATGCTAAATCAAGTTAGAAAGCCTATAGGTGTGTAAAGGGTCGGATGTTATAATACTGATTGACTAAGGAAAAAAAGTATCTTTGATCAATTTTACAGCACAGCTAAAATACATAGTGTTCTCAGACCAGCAGTACTAAAGCTTTAAACAAAGTGGGGAAGATTAATTAAAAATATTTCATTATTTGAAGCCAGAGTAGTATTTACTATATTTGCAAACGTGAAAATAAAGTATATATAGCTAGTAATTATTATTTAGGGAGAAGGGACTTCACTTCTACACAGGCCTTTTTTGCTATTTAATATATGTCTTAATATACATATTAAGGAAAATTTCGGTAAAAGAGAGTAGATTTTTTCTGCCAAAACATAATTGTAGGAATTAAGTTAACTATCTTACCAGGGTACAATAATTTAACATTCAGTCAACACTGTGCTAAACGGTTTTATTTCTGTCAAATTGAGGGGACATTGAAGATTTCATCAGGTGAATATTGTTAGACCGAGGAATGGCAAGATATATCCTTGATTATCAGACATAAGAATGATAAAGGTTGAAGTACAGCCCTTTTTTGGTAGAAAGTGAACCTTCTGCATACACCATCAACATTTCGGCGAAGCCCTCCTAAAGCAATCATTTAACCCCAAAGTAAGAGTTAGTAATACATTCTTATGCTCAGTAATGTCGTCAGGGGTAAGGTAAAATTCATGATGTTATAACAATGGAATTATCCGCAGCCAGCACCTCTAAGGTGTCATTCATCGACTTAATTTGTTGGGTTTGGCTTATAATATATAAGTTATTATACATTATAAGTTAAGATACTAGTCAGGCTCTCATTCGAAGAAATGCAATTGGCCAAATAAAATATTATTAATTCTTCGTCAATAAATAAGGGTTTACGATTAACAAAAATAATTTCGGTATTACAAAAAACAAAACCATTAGAGAAAATATCATTTAACAAATCCAGACAGTCTTCCAAAATAATACCTACATAAAAGTTTAATAGTATAGAATTTGTGGCTCTGCGAAAGCAACCACAGAAAAAATTTACAATATTATTTAGAGTAACACAAATAGGAATCAGGTATCTATAAATGAATAAGAAACGTCAGATGGTAATAGTTAATGTAGGTAGTGGTTTTAATTTAAGCAAAAAGATTAGGTGCCGTTATTATAAGCAAAGTGGTGCTTCGCCTAAAAGGAATCCTAGGACCTATCTGCTGCTTTTTAAAACTCAATGGCCATACTAATTTTTACTTGTTACCAAATATTTAAAGTATTGTAAGGCCCGCGAAGACTTATTAACAGAGAAACAGCCTATATTTGGTATGAAGTTAACCTGGAATATTAATATTTCTTAAAAAAGACGCGTCTTAATTCTTTATTGGAGCCTCGCGCCTAACATTAGTGTGATAGACATATTAAGTTTAAATTAAGATCTAATTTCCGAAGAGCATACAAAAAGATATATATCAGTACAGTTTAGTTAAAGAAGTGTAAGTCATAGAAAGGCTTAAAGATAAATTATCTTTAGCTACCACTACTATAGAAAAAAACAATCCTTATCCGCAGGGAAGCTTTAGCACAATATTACGCCTAAAACTCGCAAGCGTGATAAGGTAAATCATTGACCTTTAAATATTGAGACTAAGGGAAACATAGCTTTTTATTACTTTAACTAAAGCCTGGTGGGATATTTAGGTATTAAAAGACAGGAGTAAGACATGAGAAGTATGTTAAGGAAACTTCGTATCGTATTTCAGAGTTAGATTAACATTTTAAATATATTTTTAAATTTAATAAATTTTCATTTAATTAAAATTCGGGGAGTTAGAAGTGAACCGTAAGAACCGTTGTCTAAATGGATAGTTCACGAATATTTATCATGAACATATTAGGGAAAAAATATTGGTTATAGAGCAATTTCCGTGTATGCAACAGGGAACACGCTCCCAGAACAAGAGTAAGGTTTTCTAAATTATAGTTAAGCCTGAAATTAAGACAAGGGTTTTTATCAAGTCGGCACAAAGGAGTATAGGCTTAGAAGCGCCATAAATTTTTAATTCGACCCTCGTTACAGGGCGCTTGTTTAACTTATTGAAGCATTCGAAATTTAAACGGATTCTCCTAAACAATAAATACCGAAACCTTCTTACAAATGAACGTTTCAATAAGGAGAATTGACTTACATAGACACAATTACATTCAGAGGGCGAATTAGTGTTTGAACAAATACTGACTCACGTTCATGTCTGTAAAATAAGATTTTGTGTATATTTGTTTTATGTAAAAACCACTTTAATGAAAAAAGTTTTCTATTAATAACATATGAAATTATAAGTATTATTGCCCAACAGTTATAGTGATTTAATTAAACAAAACAGTTAATTAATAGATTTGGTGCTAAAACAGTTTACTAGTAATTACAATTTATAATAATATTATGGTTCCTTTATTTGCTATTAAACTCAACGAGTTTATAAGTGTATTGATGCTCAACGTTCTAATATTATTATTTACAAAGTATGGTTCTCTATATAACAATATTTTAATACAGACTTTGCTTGTGTGTAAGGCCCTGTCAGCACCTAAAATGTATTTATAGTAGTCAGTTTTAACTACGTTAAATGTATTTACAATTACAATATGCCAGTTTAGAATGTATTTAGAATATACTTAAATGTTAGTTAGATAGGGGGCCTTTGGGGGTAGCAAGAACGGTGCGTAAATAATGGATTTTCATTTTGTTAAATATGGAATATAATAAATTTATATACTTCCAAGTGAGAAATGGGGAGACATGAGAACTAAAAGAAAATTTTCCGCCTTAAGCTTTATGGGATACTAATAAGTACGGCCTTCTAAGGTTTTATATATTATCTACAAGAATTTAAACTAGCAGAAAATCTTTTTTTACTAAGTGAAACATAATTTTAGTATAAAAATGTGCTGCGAGAAATGTAATATGTTTGATTTAGTCTAATAAAAAAATATATTTGTATTCAAGACAAATGACACAAAAACCGTTACCTAAGATATCTGAAAAAAGAAAGCTAGTAGGATAGAGGCGCATAATGAGCAACAAATCATGAAATTGGGATTAGCCCCCCCGACATGTGAATATAGAACGAAAAGCCTCCGGGGGACACCCTAAAGCCTCCTTAATACCAAACTTATTGACGAGAAGTGTGTGAGCTGGACCAAAGTAATACCTGATGTATGGTAACAAAGTTAGGATAAGATTCTAGCTAATAGGAATGGGTTAATCGCGGGATCTAAACAGTCTGTACCGTGAAATATACTTGCTGTAAAAAAGCACGAGTAAATGGTTTTTTTTCAATTTATTAAATTATTTTGTGAGGTGTATCTCTGGCCCCAGGGAAAAATTCGGAAATTGAAAATTTTGGAATACCCCAGAAAAATTAAATAATATTTCACTTTAGCCAATAGAAATATTGTTCCCCAGATCTTGGGAGTTTATATATTAAGTAATTTGGAATAAAGACATTAATCATAACAATTTCTGGTCTCATTATATATTCCGGCTTATCTTTTTTTTTTTGTATTAAAAAAAAAGCAGAAGATGCTTCCATTATAATCTATAAAAAAATGTCAAAACTTTAAAAATTAGTATAGCCGTATACGAGCTGGTTTTTCAAGATTTGTCTCTACATAAAAACAGAATTTAAAATTCTTTAACAAGAATAAAAGGAATTATTTTATGAGTAGCGCGTAGCTATGCGTTAGTGATGGACGCAGTAGTTTATGGAAGCTTCGTTCTATAAAGACTTAAGAGGTTCTTTCTATAACAATTTAGGAACTAACGCCTTTAATATACAGAAGAAGTGTTTAGATTTCAGGTTGTTTAACAGGCTGGTAAAAGTAATGGATTAATAAGCAGCATCTTACTACAGAAGCATACTAAAATTTGTCTAATATTAAAGCCTTCTATGAATTATCGGTACTATGCCTACAGCAATTGCATCCTTATTTCCTAAAATAGGAACTCGGTTGAAAGACCTGAAAAGAGATTTGCTAAGAACGATCCTTACTGAGGTGTAGGTTAAAAAGTAGAAGGCGGTAGAATGTTTGGTAAATAATACATTGAAAAAGAAAGAGATACATATTTGGTGAAGAGTAAAAACTAGTGTTTAAAATCACACAGCGATAAATAGAAAGAATGTCTCTATTACAAAAGCTTTTACAAATGTATTTAAAAGCAGGGTAAGTTTTATAACAATCTCAAAAAAGTAAAACAAGTTCTAGATTTTATGATTCACAGTCTTGCCAGATAAACAGAAATAATAGATCATACACCTTTTTTCGAATACTTATTCCTTTACAGGGAGCAAATAAAAAATGACCCTTTAATTGAAGGCCCGCACGTTAAAATAGCCCGAATCATGAATTCTAAGTTCATCTTAATAAGGATGGTTTAAAGAAAGAAATTCGTTCTAATTTAAATCTCGGAATGAATTCTTAACCGTATCATTTTTAATATTCCATCAATTTTAGTAATACCACTCTAGCCAATCCTTCAAAGGATAAAAAATTGTGGACGAAAGGAACTTCGGCAAATTGACTACACGTACTTCCTCGGAATAAGAGGGCTCAATTCTATATTAATATTCAGTAAAAAAAGGAAAGAAACGCCATGGAAATGTGTGTACGACGTTTAAATTAAAAACGCACAGTTGCTGAAAAAATAAAATAAATCATAAGTATAAAAAGTCTGAATCTGCCCCGGGTGCCCGTCTTTTGGGTTTACAAGAGAAAATTAAATATACTATCAATTTGAGTCGACGCGAAAACCCCGGGTTAAAGACGGGCCCTTAACATCTGGGGGTCTAGGGTACGAAAATGCCTTGGGCCGTTAAATGCGGTCTTTGCATTGAATTGGTGTAAACGATACAACAGCTGTCTTTATGATTTGGACTCCAGTGAAATTTATGGAATTATGCCCTCGGTGCGATACAGCGTACCCTACTAAGTTTAAAGAGAAAGACCCTATGCAGCTAGTACTGTCCAAGCATAATTAATAAGCAGATGTTAGAGAATTTTTTCAAGATATACCGGGTAATTACAGTGTGACCTTGGAATCTTTATTTATTTTCATATGCATATGAATTGGTTTAAGGATTATCAACGGAATATTAGATTAATCTGGCTTTACGAGTCATTTTTTGTTCGCGCTGT
>JACYFI010000364.1:0-11677 GCA_020975735.1 Ophiocordyceps xuefengensis
ACAATAGTAGGCATTATGTGAGCTTAAATCCTCCTAGTAACGAAGTATAAACTAAGTCCCAGTTTATGGGTATAAAAACCCCCCTCTGCGCAAAAAAAAGACCACTTGAATACAAATCCAGTGTGCTCATCCTAATATAATAGGAACCTTCTAGACCTCGAATAGTTGTTAACTAAAAAGCACCTCATAGGTAACTTGAAGCATGAGCACCACTTGATAGAAATATGCAACTAATCTCTTTTTAAATATCTGTAGTTCTAATAAGTACTAAAGCAGCAAGTAAAGAACAGGTGTGGCTTCCCTATAACTAGAATTTAAAAGTTTAAATCTAATGAATTTAGAGAAGGTATAGGTAAAATATTAGTCTGATTACCGATATAGACTTAACTTAAATGACGAAATCCCGGCTAAACAATCTACTCCGAAAAGCCGGTACTCCACTGTGTGCCTTTAGCAGTCTAAATTATTCCAACCCCATAAACCGCTTGTTTTACAGCAAACTGTATAAATATATCCCTACAAACTAAAATAATTGTGTGGTTTTATCATTCAATTTATTCTAAATAAAGGTATCAAAATTCAGTAAACTACTCATAGTTTAGGATGATTAATATTTAATAAAGGATAATTAATAGAATATGAGCTCAAATGGTATATAAGATTAATAGTATTAGCACTTTTTATTATCATGACCACAATAACTCCTACTATCTAAAAAAAAGGAGTAAGTATCTTTTCAAAGAATATATAGATAAAACATCAATATGTTAATGTTCATAATAACGCTAAATAATAACGTTCTAACAAATACGCATATTACTAAAAAGATTTTTGTTTTTCTTTTTAGACCCTCAATTTTGATAATAACGCACAGGGTATTTATTATTGTAAGTTACATAACATGAAAGTAATACCCTTATCCGTCTAGACCTAAAATAAATATCAAATAGTTTGAATAATTATAATGTTCTGTACATATGAAACTATTACGTACTATATTAATATACTATTGGGAAAATAATTGAAGAAATAATCCAAGTTTTTACACTAGTTAATAGTACTATATTTTTGAGTCAGTGGGAGCCTACGTAAAGCTTTTAAATTTTTTTTTTTTTCATAGTAGGGTTTAATACAATATTAAATTGCACCCATAAACAAGGTACACGTTAATATAAAAAGAATAATAACATTGTACATAAATATATTATCTGGAACTTCGATTTTTGGCTTTAGCCACTGCTAAGCCTAGACCAAATGGACATTGACTTATGGTGAAAATCTTGCGAATCCTGATCTTTTCTTCTTTGCTTTGCAGGCTGGCGAACCAGCAGGAGACAGCGGCGCTGCGCACAAAAAGTGCGGAGCCTCCAAGATTTCTGTGGGAAAAATATGTTTTTGCTAGCTAAGGTCCTTGCAAAGCATAGAAAACTAAAAGGGGCATGAAGCACTCCTCCACCCTTTAAAGCAGCTTCCTTTAGTTACCGCCATAAGGGGAGGCCGAGACCTGGCCTCTGAGTATAAAGGATAGCCTTTATTTTTAATTAGAGCAAAGCACAGACCGCTAAATCCCTAAGTAATTATTCCTTTTAAATACTAAGTAGTGGATATTCTTACCACTAGGTTTATTATTTAGGTTAATTTTAGTAAGACGGTTGGTCTAGCAGCGCGCGGGTTCAATTTGCTTTGCTAAGTCAAATAACAAATGAGCCTCGCCCTATTAAAAATTCCGCAGCTCATTGATAAATTTTATGTCATTCATATACGCATACTTTACGGATATACCTATTTAATAAGATTTATTAAAATAATTTATATTTATAAAATATACCCCAAACATATATAATAAAAAGGGTATTATACAACACTAAATGCAAAAATATAGGCGTAAGACATTTACAGAACAGAAAGGACACAATCAACTGTCGAATCTATTCTTAGAAAAAAGAAGGTCCGGCATCACAATAATCCAAACAACCATATTGAGCTTTTTATACCGAAAGTTAAACTAGACAATAACCTCTTCTACTTAGACAGTTAAAAAATTTCTTGTTTTTCAATTATTGTAGAATGTAGTTCATTTCCTATTAAAAAATATGAAGTATAACAAACTTAATGGTAACTCAAATATATAAATAAAATCATATGTATTAAAATGAACCACCTAAAGAATAAACATCACTATAAAATATACACATTAGTACGGATACTAGGCCGTTTTCGGCTAAAAAGAAGAAACGAAATTAACAGCCGCGTGTCTTCGGTCTATACAATCCGCTAACATATTCCAGGCTCGTTGGGGTGATTCTTTATTTTTTTTGTCTCTTAATGTTGCAAACGATTTTTGTGTTACGCAGCAGTTGGCCATACTACATTTAGCCCTAATTCTAGGTTTAAATAGTAACAAATTTTGTATAATAAGCTTATAATTAAACGAAGGCTTGCGTCATCTACTTAACCCCTAAGATTTGTTAATTTAAAATGTTTTTAGCTAAATTCTACATTGTTTTTAAATTTTATAATTAGTAGCATACTAGGTTATAATATTAACAAACCTAAAGGTATTTTTTCTTTGCTTTACTCACTTAGCCTTGGCGTCTCTATCGGCGCGTTTTGCTTATAGGCATTTTAACTTACTGGGTATCTTACTAAAATCTTTTAATTTATATCATGTAGTATGTTTATAACCCTAAATTATTTGTGGAGCAATATATGCAAATAAAATTTAAAAAGTATCATAAATTCATTTAAGATATATAACTGTTCTAGCTCAGTTAAATTATGTTTGTTGCTAATCTCTTTTCCTTTCGGTAGTACATTACTGTATAATATTATAAACATTTAAACTTATCTAAACCATCTTTAATCAAAGAAAGCTTTTTTTGTGGCTGTGCGTGCGATGCGTGTCTAGCAGATTAGAAATTTTTTTTTATTTTAAAGTGCCATTACAAGTCTTTATATAAAAGTCTTTCGTATGTTAATTATTTACTGTTTACTGGTCAAGATGAATCAAATAATTAAACCTCCGTTTGCCGCTTTAATAGACCCTTGGTGTTGATTTTTTATAGAATCTTTTTCGAAGAAATCTGGACTTAAAATCCTTGAGGTTTAATATTTAGTAGAAAAGGTTTAGAGGGGATGTAAAATGAATGCCTACAAGAATATAAGTGAAGTTATTCCGAGCAGGTAAGAAGGTAACCTCTACTATACCAATTTACAACCGTTATAAGAGAGCATTATCACATATAGCTTAAAATAAATTAAGAAAAAAATCGCACTATAATCCCTTACTTTAGATAGGATTTAAAAATTTATATATTTTTATAAAATTAAATATTATTTAAGAGCTTGCGCCTCTACACTACCTTAGATATTCCTTAAAATGCCTAGGCCGAAAATTTCCAGTATTGTCTGCTTGTTTTTTCCCTAGCATAAGCCTATGCTAACGCAGGAAAAAAAATGCAATAAATTTCTAATTAAATTTATCCATTTAATGTTCATTAAGATAAAATCTTTTGCCACTACCCTATGTATTGTTTTACCATTTATAGTATTAATAAATATCCTCCTTTGCCTTTAAATATTATTTTTAATATAAAAACCATACCAAGTTTCATATAAAATTTTTTAATATTTAGCATGGCAATAGACTTATGTTCCCGGGTATTACTTTAAAGGCTCAATGGGCTGCTGATTTTAAATGAATAAACAACCTCTTACTATTAGAGTGTATTTTTTTCAATGCTGATTCTTTTAGCTGCTACTTCGTCAGCACCGCAAAAAAAAAAATTAGTAGTATTGCGCGAACTACAAAATATTTATTAGTCTTACTAGCCCCCCGCTCGTATAATAGAAATTAGGCTTGTAAGTAGGTACATTAGATTCGTATTTAAAAATCTTATACTCTCCAACATAAGTTCTGAACCTAACTTTTGGTTAATATATAATAAACGATCACCCTATGTCTTGTGAAGTTTAACCTTAAAAGTTACTTCCTGGGCTTGATTTTCTTAATTAAAACCATTCCAGAATTGTGTCTTTTATGAGACCAAATCTAAAAATAGGTCCCCTAGCTAAAATCGAGGGGCTACTGTTAGTTATCTGCTACAGAACGAACTAAAGAATATTATAGTTTACAAAATAATAAGGTAAAAAGCTAATCATTACCTTTTTTTGAAAACTGTCTCGTTTATATTTCAAATTAAACAATTTTGTTATCAATATTATGATCAATAATACTGAAACATAAAGAAAACTAATTCATAACTAATTAATTGGGGCTGTCGTTCCCTTTAAAGAACCCTAAGAAAGCATATTTGTACTAATTAGCACTTCATCCCGCTAATAAATATACCATAGGTGGCTAAAGATGAAAAGACTAACAAAAAGGGTGCCTAAGAATTTCCATAATACCCGAAGAGGATAATCCAAGCCCATAGGTATTAACAGCGTTAACCTAATAAGCGAAATTAAATGTACTTACCTGGAACCTAAAAAAAATACAAATTAAATCTCAGCTTGTGAGGTGCAAACATAGCTCTTTTTTAAAATTAATTTTTAAAGCATTGCGAATGCCTGAATAGAACCGTATTACGAATTCTTCCTTTTTATCCATTTATGTAGAGCCTACTACCTCCGCCGCGACATACCACAGGAAAGTTCTAGGACTTTTCTCCCTAAAGTTGTAATATAATTACCACTATCCATTTTAACCAGGATAAATTTATACCCCTGTAACTTTTTCAAGAGGGTCGGACTATATTCTTAGGATTAAACAAGGGTGGCTAAGGGGAGCTTACGTCTCTTAACGCATCACCTTTAGTCGATGAATGCATACCCATAACTAGGCACTTTTTGGCCTGCGGGATTCCCTATTTCCTTTCGGCATCTATTTTTGATTTTACTTTAACCTCAGTCATTACCTGAGCCAAATATTAGTTTACACTGATTACATTTAGTCTTATTAACAGCTTTAAATGGTGTCCCGACAATTTTTTCGATTGTGTTAGGCAAAAAAGGTTCAACTTCTGCTAAGGCCGAATAAAGTATGCTTACACCTTACTTTAAAACTTTTTTTCATGTTCGTGCCTGAAAAATCAATCCCCTTTTAATACTTCTTATTTACTAAGGTTAAATGCGTGCCCCCCTAATTAGTTTACTAAATTGTTTTTAGTAGCCTAATTTATAATTCTCTTAGGTGCTTCCTTAATTTCTATAAGCATAATAGGGTTTTATTATCTGTTTAGTAATATTAATTTATAAGTTAACTTTTATAAAAGAACACTTACTATTAAGACTGCTGTGCTTCGCCCGGGGCATTAAATAACTGAGTTCATTTTCTGTAGCGCTGGCGAAGCTAACATTTTGGTTATTTTCATGCTAATATGTAATACTAACTATTCCACCCTTTTATAATTAAGCTAGCTCCAATATCCCAAGTATGTTAATATAAATCAGTAATCTACATAAAATTTGTTAGCAACTTTTGGGTATTGTCTACTAGTAAATTGGATCCTGGTAAGAAGTAAATGTGTAGGCCTTTATAAATTTCATACTCTCGAATTTATTTAAATTTTCTTAATGAATATTTTTCCTTTAATTTTTTGTCTATTTCGTAAAGTCTAATTATAAACTAAATTATATACTTACCCTTAATACCTCCCTTTCTAAATTCAATTGAACTAGGGTGATTAGTATAAATTCTGTGTTTATTTAAGAATTTAGCTATTGTACCTTTAGATGTTGTATATATTTTTTTAAACTATAGTACCCATCGGCTTCTATATTTATAATTTCATACCTTTTTAGCTTAGACGATCTAATTTTACCCTAAGCCATCCCGCTTACTATTGTTTCACAGTTCATAACGACTTCTATTCTTATTAGTTTTAAAACAAGTAATTTTTATAAGGGAGTCGCGCAAGCTCTATGTATTGTAAAATAAGCATTAAAGTTTTCCCTCAGCCGTTACAACTTAAAGGTAAATTTAGCATAACTCATTAATACCATACTGATTGTTACAACTCAAGTACCTTAGGGTCGTCCATTCAAGATATTTCGCGAGATCAAAAATATTAATACCTTAGAGCACGTAAGCAAAAACAATTTTGATTCTAGTTGATCTTCAAAGTTTAAGTATTTCATTATAATATAATCATAAATTTGAATAAATCCTTTAGATTACCTTTTAAAAATAGATTGAATAAGGGTAAGTATTTTGCTGCAAAGAGCGTAGAATTTTATCCTTTCTATTCTGCAATTGAGAATTGCATATTTCTTAACAACAGAAAATTCGAATTTATCTCAACGATAGTTTGTACTTTTTTTTTTTGTAAAAAAAAAGCTTAAACCATGGAAATATAGTCGTTCAAATTAACACATAAGATGGCTTCATTAAGTCTCAGGTTCTCTGGGACCCGAAGGGGGCCTGGAAACTCCTTTAGCTCAACTTTTTCTTGGCTCTCTGTTCACTGCACAAAAAATATAGGGATATATTTTTAAAAGTAAACAATATATATTACCATTTTTTACCCTCCCCCCCCTTTTAAACCCTTCAATATGTATTAAGAGCAGTTTTAAAAAAATAAAAAATCTTTTACATACCATTTATTACGATTTACTTTAAAAGGATTAGCTTTGCGCCCAAAAGGGGCTTTATTCTAAAAGCTTGAAAATAGCTTTTATTTAACTAGAGCTTGATAAGAATATTAAAAAAAAGTCTATTATTTTGAACCTACAAGCATAGGACACTAAATCTTCTTTGCATACAGCCCTAAGTTTTTCTTCATCTACAGTTAAGATTCACTACCACGTAAAAGCTGGGAACATTAAACACTAATTTTCAATAATTGAAATAATAGTTGTAGGGCTAATTCATTTTTTGTGTTGGTGTGAGCAAGTAATTTGTGATATCAGTTAATAACTCCAATCGTAATGTTAAAAATAATTAGGGAGGCGGCGAACTTCTGTGTGAGCGGCCTCCCATCAAAAAAAAATATGGCCTCTTGATTTTCTATTGCATTACATAGTGACTAACAAACAGATAGTAAAAAGTATCATGGATTAGCTATAATTAATACTTAGGTTGGACATATTAAAACCTTTAGATAATTTAAGAGGTGCAAGGGTGGCAGTTATTCTGTGTGGAATAGGTATTGCTGCACAGCCCCGGCCAATAATAACCCAATATATTTTAAAAAATATTGAACTATTAGTTTAATTGTAGGCGCCTTGCTTCGCAATACAAATACTAGGACTACGCAAGCTTTACGCTATCGCAAAGAATATTTCCCTAGTTTTGCTACACTAGCCAAGGGGGGCGTAGCCTCATCTCAGAAATCCGATACTAAATCGTACATTATTAGAAAGATTTTACCTCTGCTCATTAGGAGCTAAGAGACCTACAAAATTTATTATCTAAACAGCAATATGGTCTAACCTGGCTATCATTATCAGAGCAGATCTTATAAATGTTAACTGTTAGTAAAACAAAGGCTTGCTAACTTAGCTATTTTTGTTATAGAACAAGGACGAGATATACCCAAGCCTAGTCTATATTATTTTATTTAGTAAAGGTAAATTTCAAGATGCGTAGGTTTAGGGTGGGCTTGTTATCCCATTCATAACTACTTGTTAAATCGATCTGTTTAAGGTTAGCTTGTGAGATATCGTATAAACCTGGTGTTAACACAATTTCTACTTTATCTACTTTCCTTCTACTAATTGTTGTAAAACCATGTTAAGAAAAATCAGAGGCGGACTACCACTTTCGCAACGAGAATCCTACACTACTATAATTTCATCCGGAAAATGCATCAGGCGTAGGCTCCTATTCTGTCAGGCATAACCTTGTAGGCATTTATAATCTTATTTCCTAAAATAAACCGGATCTGATGCATGTTTCACTGCGAGATATGACAAAGTGGTAGGTCAACCCTTCTTTTTTACAATTTGAGTAAAAAAAAGTATTTTATCTTTAATATAGGTTTATCTGTATCTTATAATATTTTAATAGTTCTAGCCCGTCTAAATATAAAACTATTACATATGATTTACCTACCACTCCTTAGCAAACTTCTTAATAAAACTGGGCCCCCTATACATTTGTTAAACATAAAACACCCTTTTATCTTAGTTTTAGCTAAGAAATATTATTCAGACTTAGTTTTACTAGTACATAGGAATTAAATTCAAACCTTGTCTATCCTTTTTATTCATATGTGCAATAAATTCCTGATTTTTCACTTATAAAACATGGATAAAATGCCGTAGTTTCCTTTAGTTTATTTCCTCTTAATTAGCAAGTGACTTTTGCCAGAAAATTTTATTCTTGCTACGCCGCGGCTATTTCACTAAGCAATAAAAAACAGAAAAATATAAGTACTAGTCCTTATCTTAGTATTTACAGAAAAGGTTCTACTTTTACGGAAATACGATACTAAGCTTTTAACCTCTTTTGAGTCTTTAATCCCATACCTAGATCCTGCGCCAGGGTTTAAAATTTATAACAGGGTTTATAGTAAATTAAATTATTGTTGGTTATTTACAACATATCTTGTTAATGGTGTACCTCTATACCATACACCTATAAAATAATGAGCTTGGTGGTCTAACAAAAAATGATTGAGCTGCGACCCTTCCATACTTTCAAATAGACTTTGATATATAACCTATTATCGGCGATAACAAAAAGAAAAGGTATAATGGCTAAATTAGCGACAAATCAAGACCGTTACCTAACGTTATTAACCGTTTATTACTCTATTATTTATAGATAAATATCCACCACTTATTTTTATATCGAGCTTCGCTCATAACTATTTTCATTATAAAAGAATTGGTAAATAGAGATGGTTTATCAAATTACTATGTCCAAATTGGTTTCGTAACATAAATTGGTGTTAAGTATTAATAATAATTAAATTTATTATAAATTTACTGTTTTTTTTGTTGATACTTTCTAGCTATGCCTTAACAAGTGCATTAAAAAAAAAATAAGCTCAAAAACATATCGCATCATTTTATTTGGATCTTGTCCGAGAGTCCATAGTAATTTAGTTCTTGTAGGAATGCGGTGCCAAGGCCAAGGATAATTTGTTAAATATTTTTTCTGGCAAGCTATCCACTTTTTTTATGAGCACTACACTAAACGTCATATTATTATATTTATAACGCTAAATATAATAGGGTGATAAACGTAACAGATGATTAACCAAATTCACTATGTTATTAGGATTTTCTTTAACTTTAGTTACAACACGTACTAGTTCTTGAGGATCCTCACTTAAAAAATATCAGATTTGGCCCATATTTATTGTAGGTTTTCCTGCTAATTTGTCTATTATTTATGACTGCCTAATTTTCAAATGGGTTTTTCTAGCATATAGGTTGTTTAAAATTTCATATCCTATGAAAAAAGGCTCATCATGTGGACCTAAAAAGTTGTTGAGGGAAAATAATGGTAAGGATTTACAACCTATAATAAAAGCAAAAATTGTGCTTAGCAAAAAAATAATATATTTAAGACCTAACATTTAGGTATGTCAGAAATATCACCCTGCAAACAATGCAAATACGGCTCCCTACTAAAACGTAGTGAAATGCCAAGGAATTTTAATGTACGCCGTATAAATTATTATGGATCCAATTTAATCTTTTTTGAGTTGCGGCTATCCCATGCGTAAGGTAAACATATAAAGACCCCCATAAAGGGTGCTAAAAGAGGGGATAATGGCGCATGGCCTTACTAAATTTTCTACAAATTTTCTGTAGGACCTCCCCTGGTTTTGTTTCTAATGTAAAGAGGATAACCACCACCGTAATATTGTTATCGTTGATTTTAATACATTTTTTTTTGTTATTTCCTACTTGAAATTGAATTTTGAATTATTCATTTCCAGGGTTATTATATTATAATTTGTTATCTTCGCTAAATTTATACCTTCTTTTTATTCATAAGCATGTTGTTGATTACAACCACCAAGCAGCCATCAATTAAGTTTTATTCATTAAACTTTATTATATAAGTATTTAGTTATGCATAAACAAGTAAAATTTTCAGATTTTAACCTCTATGCACAAAGGCCATACTCCACCATCTTCTATTGAATATAAATCCTTAAGGGTATTTTATGAACCTTTAATGGAGAAAAATATTAGTAAGGGTATCATCTGAAAAATAAATTATTTAGACACTTTATCTTTTTATAAACTCCACAGGATATTGGACCCTTCTGCAGGTAACCCTTTGACAGGTCCGGGTGACCCCGCTTTTCAACTAATCTTTCATATGCTTCCGTCAAATTACTTAAAAATAAAAGTAGCCTGCGCAAAGCTCGGAGAATCCCCACCGATCTAAGAACTATTTGTCTTGGAATAAAGTATCAAGCTTTTGACTCAAGGATACCCGACCGGTTATCACCTGACCGCTTCTATAATTTACCATAAAACTGTTTAAGATTTAGAGGGTACCCTTGTAAGGAGTGTAGCATCTTATAAATAAAAAAATAATATTTTTTTCTGCATATGCACCGAAAAGTAGCCCCCCCTTATTTTTTCTATCCCACGCGTTTCCCCCTATCCTTTCTCAGGATAAAGGATAACTTACTTTATTTTTAGGAGCTAAGGCTTTGTTTATTTTAAGTTTACTTTTGATGGATTTAGGTTAAAAATTACGACTTTTTTATTACTTTATTATAACCTTTCAAAAGAGTATATTTGATCATCAGGGCAAAAAATGTTTCTTTACCTTTTTTATATATTACTGCTATGACTTTGTTAAATTTTTTTCCCTGATTCTTGTACGCTTGTATTACAAACTCTACTTTATTCTATCGATCCTTTTAAAAGATAAATCTTGATCTTTTTGCTATAATTATATGATGTTATTCATTTCGTAAGCTAAGGCTAAAATAGATTGGTGCCCGTTAGACTTCAGAACAATCCAATTATTTAAATCATTAGGGCTATTGAATTTAACAAAGTTGTATTATTTTATAAATTTTTTAATTTCTTCTCTGAAAGCTTTTTTTTTTAGCTCTTTAGATCTTGTAATTCCAAAAAGGTAATCTTTAGTAGTTTTAGTTTTGAGGGTGGTTTATATTTGAAAACCCTACTTCATAATAAATCATATTTTTTAAGAACCTTTTCATTACTCATATCTATCTCAACTTTAAATGAATTAAATAATTCAATAGGGGTAAAAAAAAACGACATACCATTTTAGTTAAATATATAAAACATAGCCAATAATAAATATTTAAAAGGAATAAATATTTAAATTTAAAGTGATTTTTCTGAAATACCTTATTTTTTTTAAAATCATGAGTTATCAAATACTTATCAGATATTAATTAGCGATATCTCAAAACCAAAATTTTGATTTAGAATATATAAATAATAACTAACACTACGTTATCTACTTATAAGGTATAAAAATACACCTCATATAACGCAAACATTAAAGCGATTTAATGTTTTGTAATTTCGGTATTTACTGATCCCGCTGTTAGCATTGCGAGGGTGCTTCCACTAAGGTGCTTCGCGGAAGGGAATGAAAAATCGCCGCCGCACAATATAATATAAATCTTAAAAATTTCTTGTGTACTACGGAGTCGAAAGTCGAGCCCGTAAAATTTATTTATTTGACATATTTCTGTCCTATCGCCGTATCTCTAGAAGG
>JACYFI010000366.1:0-12629 GCA_020975735.1 Ophiocordyceps xuefengensis
AAAGGTAGGTGTACCTTGTACTCAATAGATAAAATATTTCTTCTGTTCTTTGTTTTCAGACGAAAGTAATGGTCACCCAATTCTTTTATCAAATAATTTTTTGTATTTGGTATAGCTATACTTTGGTATTCTCATGCTTACTTTTATTTTCTCTAACCCTTTCCATTAGTTTATTTTCATCAATCCCTTAGCTTTTGACTATCCTCAGGATTTAAGGTTTATATATTTCAAACTCTCCTTATCAGGCTTATTACCTCATTACCACCACCATTAATACTAGGTTTATTAGGATAGAGACGGATCGTTTATTTAAGTAAATCATTCTATTTTCACATATATAACTTATATTGTCATCCTGTGGGGTTTACACTTAATAATGAAAAAAACTCAATCCTTACAACCTACAGTTCCGGAGGAATGTTTTCCAAATTTACCAATAAACTTTCCTTTTTAAACAATCCGCTTTATAATATTTATCTAAAAATTAAAATGTTAATAATTTAATATGATACTCATTCATACTATCTAATAACCCAAGCCCATAGTTTATTTCAGGGCGAAATCTGTATAAGAGCTAGATACTGAAATAACAATCTAAAGAATAAAATCAAATTTTAATAAATTTTTTAAAAATGCTTACATCATTTTAAGACAAATAAGCATAATAAAATTTCAAATTCTTAGTCTTGATAAATCATATTATAAATCCATACACCAACACCTATTAAAAACAAAATAATAGTGTACGAAAAGAAGTATATAAAAATGATGCCTAATTTCTATGAATATTTATTACAATTTTAACTATTCCAGCTATCCAAAATAAGAAAGGAATTCTTAATAAAAATTAAGAAAAACGTCGGAATAAAATATACAAATAGTTATTATAATGTTTTACAAAATTAAAATTTTTTAGAAACTAAAATCATTTTATAAAATCAACATTTTCCGGAGTAAAAGTCTAAATAGCCTTAATCGCTCATCTTGTTTATTAAAAATTACCTCTTAGGGAACTATACAATAAGTAAATAAAATCTTGTATTAAAATAGACAAGATGTATTAAACTTTGGTATTAATTTTTATGTTCAAGTCAATTAATTAAGTCAGTCCGTCTTTTATTAAGTGAACTTTGTCAGAAACTACGGAAAACTGAAAGGCTTGGATTAAGGCAAATATCCAATTCTTGTAAACCCGAGAACAGCTTATTATAAAAAGTAAATGGTATTCCAAACCTTATAAATAAAAAAATTTATTACTCTTGGAGGGCACATTATATGTACAACAATAACCACTTAAGATACTCAAAGAACATGTTGTCCTGCTACTATGTTAGCTCGTTTACATCTTAAACCAAGAGATACACATGTTTGCAAGATAACTGTGAATTTCATAGTAACTAATAAAAGGTAAAAAGACCTAAAAGGGCACCCTGCCGGTTACTAGGTAACCGAAAAGAATTTTAAACCAGTTTTTGGAAACCTAAAATTTGTTGCCCCTAATACTATTGTACAAACTAGAGCAAATGTTCAAGCCTAAAATGTACCTGTAGATGCAAAACTGTAAAGGGCACCATCCCTGATTAAATTATTTATTAATTTTATAATCAATAAAAGTATATATGATAGGGAAATAAATTGTTTGTCGACTCGTAGCTATTTATTTTCTGATTTGTAACTTATATTTGCTGTATTGGTCTGAGCGTAAGAGATTCTTTGACTATAGTCAATTTTTCTTTACGTAATTTATTATATATTTAGTTTGCGAACTAAGCTTACGAATTAATATTATTAAACCCCCGATTATTAAAAGAAAAATCTATTATGTGTTAAAGATAATTAAGTTACCCCCTAAAACTTCTGAAATTTAATATATCTCTTTCTACTTTCACATGATCTAGGGGACTTATTATTTCTGTAAATATGTAGAAAACATAAGTAGTATATATTACTACTCTATATATAGACTTTAAAATAAACTAATTACATAAAGTATATATACTATAAAAAATGTATATTACTAATTCATATTTTTTTAAATAAGACATACTGTATAAGAGTAAAGACGACGATTCTTGTAGGTATATATTTAGATAATTGTTATAGGAACTAATACTATTACAAGGCAAAACGCAATAACTATTCATTCATATAGCCTAAAAAGTGATAATTGTGGATATCTCATAACAAAAAAATGTGGCTAAATAATAGTACTTTTTTTAATCGTAAACAAATTTTAAAGCATATTACATGTACTATTAATAAAACCATTTTTAAGGTTAGTTATTACGTTTAGTTTTAATGAAACATAGTTATACTTCTAGAAGTGGGAGCCTTTGTGAGCCTTATTCCTGGCTTGTAAACCCCCTTTGGTTTAGTTACAGAAGCAGAGTGCAAGAATGCATGGGGGTGTAAGACCAAGGCAAGCTTAGGTGGAGGCTACGCAAAGCTCTAAATTGGATCAGTTTGGGCAGGGTAAAAACAAGGTAGTATGCCCATATCGCTAAGGGTGACATGTATGTATCTTAAACCAACAAACCAACAGCAGAAAAAAAAGGAAAAACCATAAGTATGCTAAATCAGCAAAGCACTAAACAAAATTCAACATGGTATTTATCCCGGACTAACCTAAATCTCTCTTACATGAATTAATCTTCCTCCTGAAGTCTGAAATTAGCTACTCAATCAAACGAAGTTTCTGGAATTTTTTTCTTTAAATTAACTAATAAATTAAATGAAACATTTGTCTGGGGCTGCAAAAGCACCTTCTAAAAAACCAATGAAAAAACCCTTACCCGATTTTACTTTATTCAGTAACCTATGGTCATAGTTTCAACCTCTCTAGTGTGTAGCAAAAGTACATATGTTAAGGAGTTGCAAGCACTAGTGTAACAATAATTTTGTTGCGATCCTAACATTAAGAAGCTGCCCCCCCCAAAGCCTTCTACCGGAATTATCACCAACTCTGATCTTATTATTTCCTAGCTTAAGTAATACGTGAATATTTAACAATCGATTATACTATTTTATCAATAATTAGTGTATTAATTCAAATGAGTCGGTAAAAATAAACTTATTCAAGAGTAAATGGTACTCTAGGTGGTAAGATGTATAACTTTAGGCTTCGGGGTACTATAGAAGTGTTTCTGACCCTTTTTTAGACTGGTAGATCGGTTGTTGGTAACAGATGAAAGAGGATTACCTTTTGTGTCGTAGATTAGCCGTAATTGTGGTAATTAAACTTGTCCCAGATTAATAGATGTAGATGAATTACCTTTTGAGGTAATTAGATGATTGTGCATTCCCATTGTACTACCTTTTTGTCGCAATATGAGTTATGGTGATTACTATAACCCCACTTTTGTGATATCTCGTTATTTTTATAAATCAGCTTAAGAACCGACACCCGGCTTTGAATTATTCCCTCTTATTTACAACGTTTGATGATAATGGGCACGCACCAAATAAAGTCAGGAAACGACCAGAAAGGTGTTTTCACAATTCCCAAAGTCCATTATGCGACATAGAACTTTAACTATTTCATAATTAAACATTATAGGTAGGTAATAAGTAGTAAAAAATATAGGAAGCGAAGAATTTAGGGTATATTGTCTGTCAATTAATCTTTTTTAGCATAAACATTTAACTTGTTGATTTAAAAGTATTAATTTTTTGTCGGGTTGCATCTGTTAATCACCATGGAAAGGAATATTCCTCGTAGTTAGGTATTTTATATAACGTATAAGTAGGAATATCTAAATTTTTATATTTACAATTAAGAGGAGACTAAAGACTCATAAAGCCATATTACGCACCAAGCACATAATGTATACGGTCTATATCATACCAGGGATGTATACCTTATATTCTGTAAAAAGAACTAATCCAAATAATTAAGTTTCAGAATTCCTCCCTCTTATTTATCATCAGATACAACATTGTTTTCTAAGGGAACTAGTAAAATGAACCAACCAAAAGATATCCGATTAAACATATAAATTCGGAATAGGTCTGGCTGATAATACAATAGATGTAGAAGCCCAAGGAATTCCATTAATGGAACTTCATCGAATACCTGGATAAAAGATAAGATACTCCCCGTATGAAATTGAAAGTTAAAGGTGTACCCACGATTACCTTAAACAATAAAGATAAAAAACAATTAAAGGACAATATATGGCATGAATTGAGCAAACCTCTGTATAGTAATATAGATCTACCTCCCAGTTTTCTATCGTATACACAACTGCCTCCCGCTTGGCAAAAAAAAAGACCACTTTGATACAAAAATCCGTGGCCTAATCCTAATTATAATAGAACCTTATAGACGTGAACAAGTGTTACTAAAAGCACCTCATTGAAAGTATAACTGAAGCATGGCCATCCTGAAGAATTATGCAAAGTAACTATTTAATATCCCTGCTACTTCTATCGTACCCTGATAACGAGCATAAAGAACAAGTTATGGTCCGCCTAAACATTAAATTAATTAAAGTAATAGATCTAATTAAACTTTAGGAAGTAGTAGGTAAATTAGTCTGAATATCCATAGTAGGACTTTAACTTAAGGACAATCCCGGTCTAAAAACATACTCCTCCCAAGGGGTGACTCGCAAACGTGTGCTTTAGTAGATCCAATTGTTCAACCCCTAAAACCGTGTTTATTACAGACAAACGCTATAAATATTCCACTACATAATAAAAATATTTGTCGTTTTTTAATTCTTGAATTTAATATAATAAGTAGCAAAAATCAAGTGACCTACCATAGTAATGATATATGTGTAATTAGATAACAATAATAAGACTAATGAGCCTACATAATCATATATAGAATCAATTAGTAAATCTAGCCACATTATTTTATTATCGACCCAACAATAACCGCTACTAATAATAAATAAAGTGGTTAAGATCACTTTCAAAAGAATAAATATAGAATAACATATATCTACAAGTCCCATTAATTACGGCTAATATAACGTTTCTAAAAGATTTAGCTTATTACTAAATAAGGTTTTTATTTTCTTTTCTAGAATTCCAATTAGATAAAATAACGCTACAGGTATTATTATTGTAGGTAATAACTAAAAGTATACCGTTTATACCATCAGACCTAAAATAATATTAGAAATAGTTGGAACATATTATAATTTCTTAACAGATTGAATATTGAATTAGACCCTAAATTATTAAATACTATGAAAATAAATTGACAGAGTATAATATAAGTATATATTACACTAGTTATAATTACTAATTATTTTGAGTAGGTGGAGCCCCATACGTAAGCTTTTAAGTTGTTTTCCATCAAAGTAGGATTATAACTAGGATATTAAATGCACCTATAACGGGTAAGTTAATACAAAATACTGCAATCATTGATACCAAAAATATATTATCTTTGGAAACTTTTCTAGATTTTGAGCCCTCTTAGCCTACTTCTTAAGCCTACGACAAACTTGGACATGATTTCACGTAACCTTGCAACCTGATTTTTCCTCCTTGCTTTCCAAGGGCCTTGACGAAGCCAAGCAGCAAGACGGCGCTGCTCACAAAAAGCGAGGCTTCAAACGATTTAGTTGCGAAAAATATTTTCTAGCCCTAAGGCCTTTGGCAAAGGATAGAAAATAAAGCAGAAAGGCACCCCTCACCCCTTTATAAATCTAGCCTCGTTGTCACGGCCAAAGGGGAGTCGGTCGCCGTTGTCCTCTAGGTATAAGATACGCTTATTTTATTAAAGAGGCCAGCAGCACACAGCACCTAAACTCCTAATTATTCTTTAATGTAATAGTGATATCTTAACCCAGCTAGGTATATTCTATTTAGTTGTTATATTTTTAGAGACCGGTGGTACAGCGCGGGGTTCGTAATTTTGCACTTATGCTTAGCTAAACAAATGCGCAGCCTTTTATAGAATCCTACAGTCATATTTATAACTTTTTAGTCATTCATATACTAGCATAAACTTTTTACGGAACATAACTTGATTTAATAGATTCTATAAATTTAAAATTAAAATTATATAATTTATAAAAATTTACCCGGAAACATATATAATTAAAGAAGGTATTACAATAATATAAAGGGCAGATAATATAGGCACTAAGACAGTATCAACAGAAGGACATTCAACAGTAGTCGAAAACTAAATTTCTAGGAAAAGAGGCCCCTGGCATAAAATAAATACAATAACCCAAGATTGAGCTTTTTATACCTAAAGTTAAACTTAGACAATAACCCTACTTACATTAGAACTAGTTGAAATTTGGATGCTTGGTTTTTAAAATATTCTTTAGATGTTAGTTATCCTATATCAAAATAAAGATGAATAAAAATCTTTAATGAATCAAAATATATAAAATAAAATCGATTGACACTAAATAACCCCTAAGAATTAAAATACCTTATAAATATAACACAATTAATATACAATACTAAAGCGGATTTCAGGGCTTAAAAGAAGAAAACGAATATACATCAGCGCGGTTTAGGTCATAAAATCCGCTAACTAATTTCATGTTTCCGTATTTGGTGTGATTCCTTATTTTTTTTGTTTCTTTCATATGGTCAACGATTTTGTTTAGAAGCGTGGCCAATACACATTAGCCGCGCTAATTTGCTAGGTTTAAATTCTAGTTAACAATCTTGTAATTAACTTATAATTTAAGAGGCTTTGCGCCTCTACTTACCCTAATGCTATTTAAATGTCTTTACAATTCTACATTGTTTTTAAATTTTTATAATTACAGTAGCCATTCTAGGTTATATTATTACTACACCAAAAGGTATTTATTTGTTTGCTTAACTCATCTTAGCCCTTGGCCTCATTACGTGCCCTTGTTTGCTAATAGGTTTACTTCCCGGGTTTACTTAAGCTCTTAATTTGTAATCATTAAGTATGTTGTATAACCCTACAATTTTTGTGAGCAATATCACTAAAAATTATAAAAAAGATTAATTTGCATTTACATATAATTAACTAGTTTCTAGCTCATGTTAATATTTGTGGCTAAATTTCCTTTTTTCCTAGGTATTAGCAAATACTTGGTATATATAACTAAACCTGTCTTAAAAGCATCTTTAATAATAAGCTTTTTGTGCGTGCGTGCGGCGTGGGCTAGAGCATAGAGAGTAGTTTTATATTTTAAGTGCTATTAAGTTTAAGTATAAAAGTCCCTTATCGTACCCTGTCAATAATACTGTTGACTGTTTCAATGGATTGAATCAAATAATAATACCCTCCTTTACCTTTTTAATAAGAACCTTGTGTGAATTTAAGAATCCTTTATCGTAAAAACTCTAGACTTAAATCACCTTGAGCTTTGTAACTATTAGTAGCAAGGTTTAGAGAGGGATTGTTATAATAAGTTCCTATAGATAGAATGAGTCTTCCGAAGCAGTAAAAGGTAAACTCTATTTACAGATTTTTACACCGTTAAAAAAGAGGAGTTATTAAATCAATATAAGTTAAAAACAAATAGGAAAACAATCGAATATAATCTACTCTTTAGATAGGTGTAAATCTGATATTATTTTTATTATAAATTAAATAATATTGTAAGAGTTGCGCCTCCCCTACACTAACCGTTAATTCCTTATAATACTCAGGCTAATTTACACTGTTGTTGCTTGTTACGTCCCCCCTAGCACAGATGCTATGCTAAAGCAGGAAAAAAAAATTCAAATAAATTTCTTAATTAAATTATAATTTAAAATGTTCATTAGAGGATAAAATCTTTTGGCACTACCTATGTATTGTTTACATTTATAGTATTTAAAAATACCTCCTTTGCCCCTTTGAATATTATTTTATATGAACCTATACAAGTTCAATAAATTTTTTTTTATATTTACAATGGCAGTAGACTTGAAGTCCGGGTATCTAATTAAATAGGCTCAAATGGCTGAGCTGTTAAATGAATAAGAACCTCTTAGTATAGTGGTGTATTTTTTATGCTGTATTTTTTGCGCTACTTCGCATGACACCCGCAAGAAAAAAAAAATTAGTAGTTATGCCGCGAGAAAGTTACAAAAAATATTTATTAGCTTATAGCGGCCGCGCGTCGTTATAATAAGAATTAGCTTGTAAAGTAGATATATTAGATTCGCTTATTAATCTATCTCTCTATATAATTCTGGACTATACTTCTGTTTAATAATATAATTAAGCGAATCACCGATAAGTCCTCCTCTCGAGACTTTAACGTTAAGTCCTTCCCCTGCTGATTTTTTTTATAGAAGACCATTCCCAGCCAGTTTGGATTCTTTATGAGACCAAAATCTAAATATCCTCACTAAATCGAAGGAGCCGTGTGTGGTTTTCCGCTACCAAGGAACAATAAAGAATATTATTAGTATACAAATAAAGGTAAAGCTAATGATTCATCTACTTTTTTGAAGACTGTACGTCTTATTTTAAATTTAAATTATTTGTTTATCAATATTATGATTAATAAACCTGAACTTGAACTTAATTTCATGCAAATTAAATTTGGGGCGTACTTCTTAAGACCTAAGAAGCATATTTACTATTAGCGACTCATCCCGCTAACTAATATAAACCATCGGTAGGTAGAAAAAGGAATGAAACAGGCTAGCATAAATAGTATACCTTATTCCGTATCAACCTCAATGAAACCAGCCCCCTAAATGCGTATAAACGCGTAACCTAATAAGGAATTAAAGTTATCTACTGGACCTCAAAAAAAATAAAATTTAAATTAGCTTGTGTAGTGGACATAACTCTTTTAAAATTAAATTTTTAAGCCATCTTGCGAACATATCCCTTGTTAATAAACCGTAAAACGAATTCTTCTTTATTCCATTTTATGTAGACTCTACCTCGCGCGACATAACACAGGAAAAGTGTCGCCTAGGGACTTTCTCCCTAAAGTAGATTAGTAATTATTAATTACCAAACTATCCAATTAAACAGGTAAAAAAATTTTAATTACCCTGTTACTTTTTCGAAGGTAGGGTCTGACTATATCTTTAAAGCTATTAAAAACAAGCGGTGGCTAAAGCGAAGCTACGGCCTCTAACACCCATCACACATTAGCCGATGAACTGCATACCTAACCTTAGGCCTTGGCTGCGGTATGCCTCATTTCTTTCGTGGCACTCATGTTTTGATTTTTACTCTACCCTCGAGTCATTACCTTAGCCATGTTATTAGTTTACCTGATAGAATTAGTTAAATAGCTATAGTGGGTCTCCCGCAATTTGATGATGGTTTAGCAAATGGTTACTCTCCTAAGGCACGCGTGGAAAGTGTATCTACACCCTACTTAAAACTTTTTTGATAGTGGTGCTGACTAAAAATTACTATCCTTTATACCTTTCTTTATTAAGGGAAATGTGTGCCCCCTTAAATATTTACTAACATTGTTTTAGTACTTATTATTAAATTTCTTAGGTGCTTTTATATTAAGCAAATGGGGTTTATTTTATTAGTTTAGTAAAATATTAATTATAATAACTTTTTTATATGAACAATTTATATTAACTGCTTCTTTCGCCGGAGCATTTAAACTAAAATGTTTTTTCTTTTTCTTAGCCGCGATCGCAAGTACCGTTTTGGGATTAAATCATGGTGCTAAATAATTAATACTAAATTTCGACCTTTTATATTAGGTACTCCCAAACTTCCAAGTTATTTTTAAATTGCTCAGTAATATAACATTAAAAATACGTTGCAAACTTTTGCGTATTGTCTACTATGTTAAAATGGACTTAAAGAACTAAGTTTGCAAGCATTATAAATTCATATCTCATCCAATATTAAATTTTTCTTAATGAATATATCCTATTAATTTTTTATTTCTTAAAGTCTACAATTCGAGTAACTAAATATATAAATTAGCCCTCTGTTAATTACTTCCTTAAATTCAATTTAATCTACGGTATTAGTTATAATTTCTGTGTTTATTTAAGCAATTTTAGCTATTGGTGACCTTTTTAGGTAAGTTGGTATTAATTTGTCACCTATAGGACCATCATAATATTCTTATAATTCGTACCTTTTTATTATAGTACGATCTAATTTCTAACTCTACGCGCTTATTAAGTTTTTTGCTAAAGTCATAAGTTTACTATCTTATTAGTTAAAAACAAGTAAAATGTATAGAAGGTATCCAGAAGCTCTATGTTATTTTAAAATAGCATGTAAAGTTTCTCTATTACCCACTAGTAATTAGATAACTGCATTAAATACTACTGATTTGTCAACCAAAAAAACTAAGTACTTAGTTGTCCATTAAACATATCCCGAGATAAATATTTAATCCTTAAGAGGCACGTTAAACAAATTGATTTTCTAGTTGTCTAAGGTTTTAGTATTTCATATGCAATATTCATCAAATTTGAATTATCATTTTAGATTACTTTTTTAATAATAGTATTTGAATAGGGTTAAGTATTTTTGCTGCAGAAGCCGTAAGAATGTTTATCTTTTCTTTCTGCAGTATTTTAGATTGCAAATGTCTAAACAGAAAATCGAATTTTATCACAACCGATAGTTTGTTTGTACTTTTTTTTGCAGAAAAAAATCTGAAAGCATGGAAATCATCGTTCAAACATCAAATTAAGATGGGCTTTTTAAGATCACGAGTCTCTTGGACCCGAAAAGGCTAGGAAATCTTGCTTAGGCTCCACCTTTTTCTTGCTTTTGATCACCACCAAAAAATTATTAGATATTTTTTTATAAGTAAAACATATAAACTTACCATTGTTTACCCTCCCCCCCTTTTAACACATTATAAAATATGTATTAAGAGCAGTTTAAATTAAAAAATCTTTACATAACCATTTTTATTACCATTTATTAAAAAGGAATAGCTTGCTCACAAAAGGGGGGGCTTTTTATATAAAAAAGCTTAAATAGCTTGTTATTTTAAACTAGAAGCTATGTAAAATTTAAAAAAAGTCTTATTATTTTTGACCTACACGAAGTTCAGGACCAATCTTCTTTGGCATACTACCATAGTTTTTCTTTTCAGCTACAGCTTACATTATGGGCCTACTCCAGTAGGCTGCAGAACATTAACCCCTAAATTTTCAATAATTGAAATAAATGTTTGGTAGGAAACTTCATTTGTGTGCTGGTTTGGTTGGAGCACGTAATTTTTTTATTAAAGTCAATAATACTCCGCTAAATAAAAATAATATTAGGAGGCGCACTTTCTGTGTGAGGGGCTCCATTCAAAAAAAAAACTATAGCTTTGCATTTTCTATGCATACATAGTAGCCAACTAAAAACAGTAATTAAAAAGTACATGTGTAGCTTAAATTTCATACTTTTAGTTGCGGACAATTAAACTTTAGGATAATTTTAGAGGGCAGGTTCGATGACTTTTCTGTGGTGAATAGGTATGGCTGCCAGACCCCCCCGGCAAAATAGCCAACATATATATGTAAAAATTAATGTAGACTATTTATTAATTAGATGCGCAGCCTTGCTTCCAATACAAAATACGTAGGATACCAAACTAGACGCTATTGCAAAGCAGTATTCCATAGTTTGCCACACTCGCACCAAGGCGCTAAGCTCATCTCAGAATCGAAAACTTAAAGGATCGGAATCTTGAGAATGTATATACCTCCCCCTGGCATGAGGTAATGAGCACTGAAATAAGTTCTCTCTGTACAAGCCAATTTTGTCTTAACCTGTATTCATCTATCAGAGCTAGATTATAAAATTCAACTTTAAGTAAGAAGCTTGCTAACTTTGCGTATTTTTTGTTCAATAGAACAGACGATAACAACTAAGTTTAATATATTTTACTTTGTAAAAGGTAACTTACATAATGGCGTGGGTTTAGGTGGGCTGTTAACCCATCTCTAAATACCTACTGTAACACTGTTTGAAGTTAGGCTTGTATATACTGTATAAGAACCCTGTGTTAATTCAAGGTCTTCTAATAGCACTTCCTTCTACTAAATGTTTGATAACAATGTAACTAAGAATACAATTCAAGGGCCCAATACGACTTACAATACGATCTACACTCTATTAATGCGTTTCATCACTGGAAATCCTCAAGACCTAGTCTCAATTCTGTTTACGGCATACCTTGTAGCCATTTTATATCTATTTCTAAATACCGATCTGGTGGCCATTTTCACCTAGCAGAGATATTGAAAAAGCGTAGGTAAACCACTCTTGCTTTTTTCCACAGTTAGAATAAAAGTATTTATCTTTTTATAGCGTTATCTGTATCTATTATTTTTTAATAGTTGAAGCGTTTAAATTGTAAATCTTTGTTAGATTAGAAACTACCACTCTCCGCTTCAGCACTTCTTAATAAACATGCCTATCACTTTACTAAACATAACCCCTTTTTCGTATTTAGGCTAAGATTTATTCAACTTAGGTTTACCTGAATAGCTATATTCAAAACCTTTTCTTATCTTTAATCCATCTGTGGCAATTACATTCCTCTAGAATTTTTCCTTCTTAAATCATGGATTAAAGGCCTAAAGTTTCTTTAGATTTATTTTCACTTAAATTAGCAGGACTTGTGCGAAAATTTTTTTTAGATCTTTGCTTCACGCGAGCTTATTTCCATAGATCAGAATCGAAAAAAAATGTACTAAAGTCTATCTTAGTATTTACAACAAAAAAGGGTTTA
>JACYFI010000367.1:0-12815 GCA_020975735.1 Ophiocordyceps xuefengensis
AAAAGCCGTAGCTTTCCATTATAAAGATTGAAAAAATAATTTTTTAGCTAAAAGCCTTGCAAGGCAAGTAGAAAATTAAAGCATAAATCACTAACGACTGCCTTCCTGTATTTTTCGCCTTTAATGCATAGCGTAAAAGGTAAAAGTAAGATAATCTTAATTTGAGCAAAATACAAGCTTCATATGCTTAACGGGGGTAAAGCGCGTTACTGTTAAGAAGTTTATAGATGTTCGATTCATCTTAGAGGCTTTTAACAAGTAGAATCATGATTCAAAAACTGTTGTATTTTAATAATTTATATAGGTCGACATATTTGGTACCGAATGTAAATTTTACAAGATCATCCTTTGTTCATTAGTTTCACCTCCCCTTGGCCATTCTAATACTGCATATCTTTATATCTTTAACAAATAAAATGCTGCATTATCTATGCATTTTTTATAAAACGTATGTATGTTCTATACTGCATCAATTACAGTCAATTTGCAATCTATACATTATGATTAGAGATATTATAATCTCCAGAAAGATAAGATATCTTTGTAGCCTTGGTTAAATTTTAACAATTTCTGGTAAACCCCTTTGAAAGTGCATCAGAAGAAAACTGAGTGACGGAATATATATTTTCTCAGGGGGTCTTTCAGGAGACTATGCGTTAAATTAATAGGTTAATTCAAACTAATTAAATTGAAAATAAGTCCAAGCAGATAATAATATATTATTTTATTCGTTAACATACTGTAGGTGAACCATATGAAAAATTATAGCAACGTTATATTCATTTCTAGTTTTTTAGTCTAAGTTACTCTTAAATGAGGGTCTTTAAATATTACCCTAAAGAAATATACAACTTTTTGACTGCTTAATAACCAATGTATAAGGGTATTATCTTGCCCGGCTTAATCAAGAAGGTGAATGGAATCAATTATAACTAAAAGTGATCCTAAAATAGTTTTTTGGTGCAAAGCCGAAAGGCTAAGGCCTCTAATTGATAAACCAGTGTATGAAAAATTACCCAACAAGTCTCTTAATTACAGGTATTTATATGAAGAAAAAAGATGGTCTGTAGACTATAGTATAAATACCATGCAGAAGAGTATAATATTATAAATCCTTTATCACAACGGTAATTTTTGACACCCCCGAAGATTTCTTATACATTACATAAAGCTTTTTAGATAACACAAAGAAATGGGCGGGCCTAAAAATTGTCCTGTAATTAAAGCTTACGCCTTCTTTAGAGATGCACAATATGGGTGTAGCTCAATGCACGACTAGCGGGCTTTCTTTTTCACTGCAGACATTTTTCTATCAAAATTCTTGCCGCAGAGAATGATTCCCGAGGGAAGAAATTACAATGTGTATTCTATCAAATAATATTCCTGCTTGCTTGCCCCTAAGGTGTAGCCTGGTATGTTTCACTAACCAAACAAACACAGCCACAAATTAAAAGAATATTTAAAAAGTTAATGTTCAATGACACAATTGCAGAATATTGTTTCAAGTTAATTTGAATATAAGGTAGAAAATGATCCTATTTCAAAGAGCCGCCCAAAAAGTTGTATCTATGCCCCATCGGACAGAAATCACTACAATTAATCTACATATTTACTAAAATTTCCGTTTTAAATGACTATAAAACATCTTATAATTTTTGTTTAATATGAAGGCATTAAAATTATTTAGGGTAAACGTTTAAACTACATTGAAAGATACTTGACAGTAAGTTCTATAAATATCTTCAATAAAAGGGTCCGTACCGATATAATTTGAACCACCCTTAAAAAGTATTAGTTGTATAAAATAATAAATTAAAATTATTTGTAGTTTTCACCCAATACAAAAAGTCAGAAGCTGCTGCCTGCTTTGGCAGCAGAAGTAATTTTTTGTTAGATTGGTACCGTCTAGCTACTAAACTAAACACAGTAGTTTTAGTACTCGTTGTTTTTTTTTAAAGAGTATTTTATGTACCACACTCTCGCTTGTAACAAAAGGATGTAAAAATCTTAGCGTGTGATTATTTTTATTAATACGATTCCTGAGCTTTATTTTTTGCTTGTTATTTTTTGACTTATATTCCATAGAAAGCAGTGTGATAGGTACCAACACTCCGGGGAAAACCCTCAAAGCTTTTAATAACTAAAGCCTATTTTATCGAAAGTTTGTATGTGGGGTCTCATCTAAGTGATGACGACTAAGTAATACCATTTAACAGATTCTTGGCTTAGTCCAAGGAAGGGCTATCGCGGTCTAACATCAGATAGTCAATATCTGTAAAAGAGGCACGAAGCAGCAGGTATCCTCAATTTATTATCTAAAACTTGGAAAAGGGTGTGTCTAAGTGCAGGGAAAACTTGTTTTTAAAAATTCCTTATAAGAGATTTATAATACCTATGTGTCCCCGAGGCTTACGGTCACATACAAATTGTAGGAATAAAAAATATTCTGCGTTTTAAAGAATAATTCAAAAAACATTCATATCTGTAAACTTAACATTATTTAAAATCAACTTTCAGAACGTTTTAAATCCTTATTAATACTTACTTGGGGTATTACTGGAATTGAGAGAAGGATGGGATTTTTTTATAATTGTTTAGCTCAGCATTTCCTTAAATCTAGGGGTACGGTTAAGAGTAAAAGCTAGATTTCTAGAAGGTCGTCATATCAAAGGTATATATGCCCTATTTAGAACAATATTTCAATTGTTTTTGGTGTAGGGTAAAAACATAACAAAAGTTAGGGGAGGGAATCCGGTTACAATTTAAGTATCTCGTTATAAGAAGATTTAAAATTTAAAATATTCACTATTTTGACAAGCTAATCCCTTTTACTCGTAAGAAATCCGACTATTTACTTTTTTAAAGAAGCTTTTAAAAATTTTGTAAAAACAAGTATACATCGGTACACTAGAAGGAATTTAAAGAAAAGTTTGTATCTAATAAAGCACATTAAAAATAGTGGAAAATTATGCTTGATCAGCTTAAGCTTCATTTTTCCCCTAAGCCAAGCTTATAAACAGTAGTGCTCTGCCCCCAAAAAAGTGAATTCCTGATTTAAACTATTACCTGGTTTTACAAAACGGGAAGGGTCGTTTTTTTATAGCATCAAAAAAATCACCCGGATAAAGAAATTATGGAGAACAGTATGATTAAGATTTATTTTTAACGTCAACCCAGTAAAGATAAAGACTTTTAGAAAGTTAATAATTATTAACTTTAAGTTTTTTGTGGTTGATATATATCTAAATATAAGATTGTGAGGAGTTTTATAGTTGCAAAAAATTATACAGAACTGGCCCGTTTAATAAATTTACCTATATTTGAAAAATTTAAATCATGGGCTAATATTAAAGAAATTACAGAAAGTATTTAAAAACACAAGCGGCTTTACTTGGGGAATAAAAAAAAACCCATTTACTAGAGGAAGGGGTTAGGATTGAGATTTAAAAAAAATAAAGGCTAAGAATTGAATAGAATATAATATAGTATTAATATTAGATTTCAAAATAAAAACTAATCAAGGGTGAGGTGCTTTTAAACACACAAGAGAATTAGGGAGCTCCCCAATGAACTCCCATGGTTATTAGAAAAACTACAATCCTTTCGAATTAACCTTTATTAAATACAGTTAATATTAGTTCCTAGGGAGCAACAATTACCTTCGCTACCACTCTTTATTTAATAAGGGGATAGAAAGGGAGCTTTACAATTGGCGACGACTTTTGACAGTAGATATTACGCCGTTAGTATTACTTCTTTCTAAATGGAAGGTTTTAACTTATTTTATATGTTTTAAGTGTTATTAGAATTTATTTGGTTTATATTAACTATAAGTAGTTATAACATTTAAGTATTGAATAATTCATATAAACCTGGCCCTAGGTAAAAACCTCTGAAAAAATCCCCCATAAAGCATTTTTACATATTTAAGCTGCGGGCTAAAACGTGTTAAAAAGATTTCTTTATGTCACGAAATCAAAAGATTCAATGCTTTACTCCTTATTGGAGTAACGGTTTTACGAGGTGAAGGAGTTTTTAGTCTTAAAAGTTCTCAAAAGGATATTTCTAACACGTTCAGTGCTAATAAATGTAAACAGCCTGAATTAAAATAGAGGCTTCTAATAGAAATCTTATTACTTGTTAAAGAAAAATTGCATACTTTTATATGGGATAGGTACATTCAATGAGTATGAGATAAAAATAAAGGCAAGCTATGGTGTCCAAATTCCGCCCAAGGATTTGGCTAACAAATTATACCTCATTTATAATGACCGCTTTAATTGGTACTCAAAAAGAGCAGAATTAACTCTTATTTAACAACCTAATAAATTTTACTTGAACCGGTAAAGCACGCTCTGATTTATTGAAGGGTATGTATAGTTATAAATATAAAGCGATTATTGAAACCGAATGCTGTCTGTAAAAATTTAAAAATCCATTTCCAATTTTAATGGTTACCAAATCGCTTTTAGTGATGTTCACTGATATTAAAGATCTATAACTGATTTGCTGGATTTGAGATGGAGGGGTTATTTTTATAGTAAAGATCGATTTTAACAAATAAAACTATAAACTAGGTATTATGTTAATTTAGTTTCACCCTTAACTCAAACATGCGGAAGAAGATGAAGTTCTATTAAACAAAATTTATGGCGTTTACTTTAGGGTGTGGGGGAAGATGAGAAAGCGTAAATTAACCAGATAAGAAATTATCTGTATTATAAATTAAATGATACTTAAAGTAAAATAATTTCTTTTTTTTCAAAAATATCCTTTACAAGGTATAAAGTTAGAGAAATTTAATTTTACGATTTTATAAAAGTTTCAGAGTATTATAGTGTATATAAGATCATTTACAACCAAGGTTATTAAAAAGTAATTCTTTTTAAGTAGGTATGAATGAAGGTCAGAAGAGATTATTAGTATGTAGTTAATTACTTTATATAAAAAATAAACAAAAAAAAAGATAAAAATGAAGGGCTTTATTTAAAAGTATAATAAATTTAATTAGATCATGATTTATATTTTTAGGACTATTTTAACTTACGTAGATTAACATGGGACTCTTTTAAATTTTATTAATAATTATACAAATTAATATTTAAATTAGGTTGATTAACCCAGCAGTCTCTTCTTAATTAAATATTTTAAGATTTAATAGAGCCTAATCTTATTTTAGTTACGATAGGATGTAGAATAAGATAAGGTCAACGCTCATATTAGAGATAAAAAGCTTTGTTGTGTACGCACTATGCTTAATTAAGTGGTCTTTATATTTAGTATAACTTAAAAGACTTTGGTTGTAAATAGGCAAAATTAATTGCAACTAAACAAAATAGTCTAGGAAGCATAATGAGAATTTTATTGAAAAATGTTAAAAACAATATACTGTAACACTTTTTGTTCAAAGCAATAAAATATAGTGGTTGTTCATCATTTTGACTATAAGTTTGATGGTGGTAAATTGGGTACCTTGGTTTCTTCTTTGGAAAACAGGGTTCCCAATGGGTTCCACGTTATCGAAGGTAACATTCCTTCATAGTGTAGGCTATGAAGAATATTATCCTATCATTATAACATGATCACCACATTTAGTTAGTGAATTGAGTATTCTTATTAACTGCCATCTTTTGTTGCAATCTTGTATGACTTTTTAATGTCTCGAGTACTTACTGAGGGGTCCCTTCAACCATAAATTAGCGGGATGATAAATTTTAAACATGCGACAAAGAAAGATACTAAAATGAAAATGAAATGATAATAACAAATATAATATGAGAATATTTAGTACCTACCTGCTCATTTTAACTGGTAGAACGCCAATGGTACAATTTTCTCAACTGTCTTTAAATCTGGCGGAAACATCCCGCGCCAAAAGGAGAAAACTTTATGGACCGGCTATTCCTCGAATTAGCTAGTTTGCCTGAAAGAGAAACACCCAATGGACTCATATTCTAATTACTAGGCCTGAAGAAAAATGCCTAATGAATCGGGCACCCTGAATGACCATCGCGTACTGGAGAAGTACCCCAAGTAGATGAGATCTGATTATTCCCCCGTCGATAGTGGTCGCTTAGTTCGTGATTACAGTTCCCGAGAGAATTCAATAGAGTGCGAATTCATAATAGTCGGTTTGACGGGTCGTTCGAGTATCACCCTAGTGAGGTAGAATCTACCAAGGTAGGCGGACAGGATACCATTTATCTGGGTTTTACATACTCCAGTGAATATTTTATGAACAAAGACGCGGGTGAGGTCAAGACTTTAGAGGGGGGATGAATTATAAATATTATCTAAAGTGGCATCCAGCATCGTCCTTCAAAGAACAACCGTATATCAGATCATCTAACATGTAGGTCCCTAGTAATACGCCTACTGGTACCACACCAATCGCGGAAGATGAAGTGGAAATCAAAATTCGATAGTAGTCAATCTGAAATCATCAGGAACTTAGAATCGTATAGGATGAGCTTGCTGCCTCACAATTTGAAAACATGCCCGCGGGGAATAAAGGAGTAATAAGAGGAAGAGTGTTCTGATTCTGATGCTTGGGATTTATACCTAATATAACGTCCGATGGATAGAAGATAACAAAGTTAAAATAGGTGATAAAAACAGCTTAATAATGAAATGATAATTCAAACACCAATATTATGAGTTGGGGACTATGATGGAGACCTTTTATTGACAGAACTCATATATTGTATCTAATGATATTCGATTATTAAAATATTTTCTTTAAAGAGTGCTAATACCCATAGGGCGCTCATTTTGTCTCCTTGGCTTAAGCAACAATAAACCAAAATTCAACAAAAAACCTCACCTAATATTTGAACAATAGAATCTTAGTATAATAAATATTAAGATATTATATGTATTAAGAGTTCAATTATTTTAGCTGTTGTTGGGTGGTAGTGTGGAAACATGCATACATCGTTATCCAATACTCCTTTATGCCCCTGCTGCGCAAGCTAAAAGCTTGAAAGGGGCTAGGTACAAAGAATAGTTTGTACTTTAAGGGGTGGGGGCACGCAAGCTATAAAATTAGGCAAACCTAAAATATATCTTTATAGTTAGCCTATGAGGGAGAGCCCTTTCTAGGGTGGCTTTCTACTTCTGACAAATGCCCTTTATCTCATAACCTTCGGGGTTCAGGATTTAAGAAGCACAAAAATCTAAATCCTAACTGTTAGACTATAAATAAAACCTCAGGCTTGTTACGTTAACACAGACACTCTCTCAACCCTTATACTATAAACATGCATTTGTTGGATCTTGTAATATTATTTTATTAGATGTTTTTCACAAATGAGCATCGCCTGATCCCTAGCTGCTCGTAAGTTTAGGATAAGGAACCGGCTTCGGCCTACTAGCAATAAAAAATTATCGAAGCGAATTTACAGTAAATATAATTATTTAAACGCTATAAGTTTAATGATGGACCACTACAGATTTCCGATCTGGGATTGTCAGTTTCAAGTCTGACTAGCCGCGCTTATGATTAACAATGGCCGCCTCTCTGGGGCGAAGGAACCCTTGTAGGGCGATTTATAATGAATAAAAGGCTATTGTGTAGAAGATTTTTCCTTACCAATTTTTTACCACTTTGAGTAGGACGAGAGCCTACCTCCCTTATTTTTTCCATTTTTATTCTTATATGGCCCAAACCACGCTCAGCTAGTAAAAAATAATACAAACAATACGCAAAACTCACAAAGGGATCCAGTTACACTTAAAGATTGTAGACCTGCCCTTTTTCCCCTATCAAGGGGCCAGTGATTTTTATGGTTTTAATTTTCTATCTCGATGGAAAAGGGTGCATGTATGTTCACTAACCAACCAAGCCGGGAACAGAAGGTGTCGAACCCCTTAGTCTGAACGTTCTAAGGAATATGAATTATGGTTATAATGTGGCGTGGCTATCGATTACCCTTTTTGTGGAATCCTCACTTTCGATTGTTATTCTTGGGTGTGCGCAAGCATAGGAAGGTTAAGGATGCACAAGCAAGGGATTAAGGGATGACTTATAGCAGAAGATAACTTGCAACACCACAGGAAAAGATTAAAGTAACCAGAAATATATATTAGGGTACACTTTTAGGGTTTAAAAAAAAAAAATAAGCCAGTAGGTCAAATGGGTTTTGACTTTCGCACCTTATACGATGTAATTTTCTAATGGTTAACAGTCGAATATCTAGTTGTTTTAAATATTATTGCATTATTTTTCGGCTATCAACTGTATAATTAATTATAAAATCCTATAGCATCTCTTATGTCTTGAAATAGAGATTACAATTTGCATCTATTCTCTCTTTTATTTATATTATTGGGATTAACCTTTTAGGTTTTCCTCTGAGTTTATTTTTGTATATATAGGGGCCCTAAATCAATTTTTATTTATTTTTTTTTATTCTGGAGTGGTTAATTAAATGAAGAACCCAAGTGATTACAAAGACATATAATGAAAATAGTATCCCTTTAAGCCAATATTTTTGTAAGAATATTAATCTAAATGTTATGGCATTACAGCCAATATTTGCTTCTCTAAATATGGCAGATTAATACTTAAAAATAGTAAAAAAACAATCCTAGAATATTATTACTATCAACAAGTATGAATCAGGATATTATTGCAAAGAAGAAGGTTAGGTTACCACTACAATATAGATAAAAAATCTAGAACAAAAGCACAGCTCTAATGTTATGTAGGTTTAACTCGTAAAAGATTGGATGGTAATATGGACAGAAACGAGTACATTGTCTAACAGTAGGAAATATATTATTATACTTTCTTCCAATAAATGATGTTTATTGCTAAAGGTAGTAATCTTATTCAATTTAAGCGGAGAAGGGCATAGTAATTACGATAAACACAGATACAGATAAGCATTATTATTATAAGTTTATTTTTTTTAGCAAGCAAGCTTCATTTGAATTCATTCTGTTCTGGTTCCTCCTGCCTTAAGATAGATAACTTATTTTCATAGCTTGCTTAAGCCATTGTTAAGCTAAAGTAAAATCTACTAATTTTCCTACAGCACTAATGACAGTATAAATAGATTTGGTCAGGTCTTAACAGTAAATAACTTAACTTTAGTTATACAATTTATCTTCTCTTGCTGTATTTTTAAAGACTTCATTGGTTGTAATTCTAGTTAGTTCGAAAATTGCTTAAACTAACCTTTAATCCTAAAACAAGGCTCCAGCTAATAGTAATTTCTACGGCATTAGACTTTCAAGGTAAGGCCGCTCCGTTTTCTAATTTTATATTTTAAACCCTTCCTTCGTGCGCGATTCTCAAATAGGGGCGGCTGGGTTTTGCATGCTGTGATATACTTCAACAGATATAGGCGTTTATAATAATCAGCTTTGCGCTTTTTGCACGTTTTTAGGAAAAAAATAGCGGATGACAGCGCGTGATAAACAGAAAAATGTGTGCAACTGCAGTTCAGTATGTTATTTTTCACTAAGCTCAACAATTAAGCCCTAAATATCTTTCTTATACGCAGCGTGTGAGTAAAGTAGTTGGGCCCTTCGGATTTTAGACTTGGCTGGTTCCTGCTTCCCTTGTATATTTTATTATGGAAGCAACAGCTTTATTTATTTTATTGAAAAGGGCTACAAATAATAAAGTGACTGATGCGTATAATTATTAAAAGATAAAATATAGAAAATTAGTCAAATTGGGTAGGAACGTTTTTGTCTTACCACACCAAAGATAGTTGAGGTTCCAAATCCTTTAATTTCCTCCATTCTAATACTATAAGTTTCTAAAAAGAATAAGACCGTTTATAATGTGAATTTTTTATACTCCTTTGATGTAATGGCGTTATTTTCTCTTACAGGTGAACGGCTGGGGTTGTCCTTCTGTTTGCCTGCTACGCTCATCCAACTTTATACCTCTTGAGAAACTGTTGGCTTAAAAGCTGTAAATAATAAGGCCAGAAGACAATAATAAAAAAATAAGACTTTGCTTGCTTCTGGGAGCTTTTTTATACTATATCTTGACCAACAGACTTATTAGATATGAGTTGTAGCTTAGCCTAGCCTAAAGGTAATTAAAGATCGAATTCGTGGAAACATACACCTGTAAGGGAATATGGTTGAATAGAGGTAGTAATATATAGGCCATCCGCAAGTATCCTAATCATTATTGAGTAAGAGATTCCCACTTAACTTTAATCGGGTAAAGTGTATCTGGATAAGAATATCATCACGTTTTGATTCGCTGAGGAATTAGCCGCCCTAATTCTTGCATGCTGCATAAGCTATCCCCGGAACCTTTCCTAAGAAAGATAATATTGGCGTTATAGTTGGCGTGGGCTATCGGATACCCGCTTTGGGGTATGCTGCTTACCGATTAGAATCTTGTGCTGCTGGCGCAAGCTAAGGAAGTAAGGATCAATGCAAGGGATTAGGATTTAGAATTAGGTAAAAGGGACAAGAAAAATATAAGGGAGGTGGACTCCACAGAGCAGAAGATTTAAGTTAATAGACAGGAACTTATATAAAGGGTGCTTATAAGGAGAGACTTTAATATGTACGATTAAGAGCAACTTGACCGAGTGGGTTTTAAGGTGGTAAGTTTTGAATTTTTAGTAGGTTTGTTTAAACCCACCATCGTCGAATGGAATATTCTCTCTAAAGGCTGTTTATACGGGCCAGTGGCTTAAGTAGCCTAGCCTAAGCTTATTCCAGCCCCCTTAGCATCCTGTATGCGGGTTTAGCAGTAAAACATTTAAAAGAGTGTAGGTTTAATTGGTAAAATAAGGGAAAGCTACAACCTTCAAATTTTGGTTTCATAATCTCAAGTATCCTTGAGGTTTTATAAATGAACAAGATGATTTAATATACATATAAACTGCTAATTTGGTAAACCCTTTATTAACAATTAAGATGGTTTGCTTGACCCTAATCTCTAAGAATCGAGGGTGGCTAACAATACCCCTTAGAAGGCCCTTCATCCACATTTAAAGCCCCCGTAGGGTGTGGTCAAAGCCAAGGGACAGGATTGAAAAATTATGTTTGAGAGATTGTGAAGCAAGGCTATGTAATAATGAAATCGTACAGGGGCTGAGCTTGGTTTGCTATTGAAAAAAGTAATGAAGGCTAGTGCCTTGGTACTTATGATCTGCATACTGCTGAATGAAAGTAAGAGGAGTGTTACATTAGATTAACTTTGTTTCACTTACACCGCTATTCGAAAGAAGCAACCAATAATTATCCCCTGTATCGAAGAGATCAGCAACGCCACTCATAATCTCAGAAGAGATGCGGGGGGGGGGTGCCAAGGCCGATGGGAATCGTACGAGGCTCTCAGTAAGTTATACAAAATTCAGCTGCACAAATGGAATAATTATTATTTCATGAACAATTTTTCATAGTGCTAACCGTATCCTCTTTCATTTTCTTCAGGGGTCCACATGTAACCCCTAATCTCGATTTAGGGTGCTTTTGCGCTTCGTAGGGGTTACTTGAAGTAACAAACTATAATATTGTTTAATTTTTTGTATTTGCATAAGCAAAGATTTTTATCATATCTTAAGTGTATTTATAGGTTATTTATATTTCACAAATTGTATAAAATAATTTAAGGGGGCGATAGGTTGATTTACGTCATTATTTTGGAAATATTAACTCTAAGGTTTTAGTTATATTTTATAGCTATTAGTGTTCTACATGGCCTAACGACTCAATAGATGTCCAAGATCCCAAACGGGTTTTGGCTGCGTGGTTAAAGCGGCCCCTCCTTGGGGAAGAAAGGTTTTCCTGTGTTCGATCTCACAGTAACCCTTCAATATCAATACCTCTTCTAGAAATGTAAAATACAGTTTAAAAAAAAAAGCATATATAAACGTTATATTTGATAAATTATAATAAGTATATAAGAAACTTTATGGAATTTAATGCCATTGATCAAGAGAAAATATTGATATCCATAGGCAATAAAACTCCATATTTTTAACTCCTTGGTAAAAAGCGACGATTGGAAACCTGGGTTAATAACCTTATTTCTTAGTAAAAGTCTTTATTTTGAAGGTTTTTTTTGTGAATAGGTAAACTTATTATTTAGCTATCTTAAAAATTATGAAATTGTTTGCTGGGGTTTCCAGCCATTGCACAAATTTTTCGTATCTTTAGAAAGTTAAGGGGTTCCTATCTCTCGATTGTTTGCTTATGCTTTTTAATAAAGGTGCGAAAGTTAACTGTGGGGCATATGCAAGAATATTGGGGTAACTCCTATAAGTTTACATTAAGCCTAAGAGAAATCTATATTCTAAACCAAAGTGGAATTGAATATCTTATAACTCAGGAAATAAATCAAAGGAGATTCTATGAATGAAACGTGAGAGAAAATAGAGATAGCCTATAATAGTATACGGTACAAAAACTGTTTAAATTAATGGGAACCTACTCAAAGGCTTAAAATGAGAACACGAGCGAATAGTGGAAAAGTACATGAGGGCACAAACCGAAAAGAAAGTTAGTTTTTAAGCATTTCGATAAAAGAACGTACCTTTTGCATAATGGTCACCAAGGTTAATGTAGATGCGGCATATGGACTTTAACCGGGGTAAAAATAACGAACATGTCTAAGTTGACCCGAAGCACGGATGATTGTTTACCATAGTTAGTATAAAAAGCCGAACGGGGTGATTGTAGCAAAATTCTCTGAAGAATCTTGCGTCAGGTGTAGTGAAAACAACACTGATCGTGTAAGTTTGGGTAAAAAATATAAAGATGTAAGCAATCTTTAAATAGCATATGTTAGAAATGACTTTCTGCAATAAACCATATCAAATTTGACGGTAAAA
>JACYFI010000368.1:0-12221 GCA_020975735.1 Ophiocordyceps xuefengensis
CCTATAAAGGCTACATATAAAGATTTTTTAGGGGTTTTGCCTAATTTATACTGACTAGCCACCAACCTCAAAAGAACCAAGCTATACTTTACCTAGCTCTCCTTTAAGCTTTAGCTGCGCAGCAATGGGATAAAGGAGAGTATGGGACACCGCATGTATTGCATGTTCACCTACCAACCCAAAACACTAAAAATTAATTGACCTCTTAAATCCATATAATCTCTTTAAATATTATACTAAGTCTATTGTTGAATTAATATTGAGTAGTTTTTTGAATTTGTTATGCCTAAGCTAATAACCCTAATGAGCGCCTATTGGTATTAGCAAGCTGCTTTAGGCAAACATAATATTATGAAATTTGGAAATCAATTATGATACAATATATGAAGTCGGTCCAATGAAAATTCTTCCATCATAATCCCATCCATAATCTAGGGTTATGATCTGCATATTTATAAAGGTGATTTTATCACATTTTACTATTGTTTCTTCTATCCCCGACGTTTATTGTCATAAGTCAACATCTGATCAGAATCACTCTTCCCTCTTTTACTCCTTTTATTCTCCGCGGCACGAATTATCATAATTGTTGAGGCGCAAGCTCATCCTTAGATTTAATTCTGGGATTCGAGATTGACTACTATTTGGAATTTTTGATTTCGAACTTCATCTTCGGAATTGGTTGGTTACAGTTAGCATTACTAGGTGAAGTTGTGATCATTCTGATTAAGAGCTTTGTTGTAAGGAGATGGTGATGCACTTTCTTAGATCTATTTGATAATTATCCCCCCTCTAACGTTTAGACCTCACCCGATCTTGTTCATAATATTCCTTGGACGTATGAAAAGCCAGATAAATGTTCGTCGCTCGGCTGGTAGAATTTCTACCTCACTAGGTGATACCTCGAACGACCAGTTTCAACACGCTTATTATAATTCACTCTGCTGAATTCTGCCTCGGGCACTTTAAATCCCTGAACAAAGCGATCACTAATCGACGAATAAGTCAGATCTGAACTACTTGGGATTTCTTCCATTTAGGTATGTTATCGAGAGTCGATGTCATATAGGCAATTTCTTCTTCTGGCCTGGTATTTAGATAAGTGATCCATTGGGGTGTTCTCCTTCAAGGCTAGTATTAAAATGTCGGTTCATTAATTTCTTCCTTGTGGCCGCGGAGGTACTGATCCGATTTAGTCATGTATGAGAATTGTAACCATTGCGTATCTAACATAAAATATGGCAGTAGTACTAAAATATATTTCCCTCACATATTGATATTTGGTTATTATCCTTTTCATTCATTTTAGTATCCTTTTTTGTGCATGTTAATTGTATACCGTTATTATGTTAGGACCCTCAGTAATACATCGAGACATAAAAAAACGGGTCATATACAAATCAACAAAATTTCAGTAGAAGTAATAACTCGATTGATAACTTAAATGACGGGTTGATCTGTTAAAGATAGGCTAATAATTCTTTACAGAGGGCCTACGCTATGACAATTGTACCCTATTGGAGAACACGTGGAACCCATGGAAACCCTGTTCCAAAATGAAGCAAACAGTACCAAAGACATCCATCATTATAGTTAAATGTTGAAACACTAATTAGTATTACTATTTAGCCTGGAACAAAATATGTTACATGTTATCGTTTTTTATAGCCATTTTCAAAATAATTCTTCATCTTTGCTCAAGACTATTGCTTATGGCAATAATTTGCTATTTACACAGTACACAATTTTTAATGTATAAAATATAAAGACCATTAAATTTAAGCATAAAGTTGGCGTAACACACAACAAACCTTTTTTGTCTAGTATATGGATCGTTTGACCTATCTTATCTAAAATTCATACGTTACTTAATAAGATAGCTACATAGAATCTTAAATAATTAAAAGAGCTTTTACTGGCCTGTAACCAAAACCATATTATATTAATTTTTGATTAATATTTAATAAAATTTATAAGAGTTTCCAGGTAATCTTACTTAAGTTAAAATCACCTTAAAAAAATATATAATACACTAATTTTTATATATACTTTTTAAAAACAAGCCTCAATTTCTTCTAACTGTTTTTGGTTTTATTGTTTATAGGAAAAGTCATAACTAATAGCTAATTATATTACACTTCTCACTTCTCTTTCATACCTGACTTTTACGGTAATTTTGATCTTTTTAATTGCCTCCGGTTTTTATAAATCGAGTCCTTTACAGCTGATGAAATCTCTGGATACTTTAAAAAATCTAATAACTCTTAAAACTATTACCTTGCAATGATTTATTTTTTGTAAAGAAGGAATTATTTCTATCTTTGAATAATCATTAAATTTATATACGGAACGATAATTCTACTTTCACCTGGCGGTCAATTTACCTTTCTTTTCAATCTTTTCCACACCCTAACTAAACATAAAATTTGTTTATATAAACTTCTACTTGTCTCCGCATGTTGAGTTATTAGAGGAAAACTAATTAACATATGATCAGTTGTATAGTTTTTTATTAATTAATGATCTTACATAAAAAAATAACCCTCAATCTACAAAACTCCAGCAATTCAGGTAGATTCTTTAATATCATGTGTATGAGCTCACTATGCGTGTCTACACATTTAAAAGTTAGAAAATGAATTTTTTAATTTATCAGGACAAGCTTTTGTTCATAGATCTCTTATAATATTTTAATAGCTCATACATACCTCAATATCAGAGCGTGCTTTACCTCTGTTGAAATAAGAAATTTCTAGCTTGTTAAATAAAAGGAAAAATCTGCTCCTTTTTTTTGAGTCAATAAAGGGTATTTATCAAAAATGAGGGGTTTAATTTTTTGTAGCCACAAATGCCTTGGCGGAATTGGGACCAACCTTAATTAGCTTGCATTTTTTAATCTACGTTACTTCATTAATTGTCCTATCCCAAAAAGTATGAATTTTTTAGTAATACAAGATATCTCTACTATTAATTCTATTTAAATTTCAGGGGTTAACATTATAGCCCTGAACGTGGTAGAATACTCTTTTGGAGCTTTTAAGACTAAAACTACCTTCACATCTGACAGAACCTTCTACTCAATAAGGAGTAAGTTGACTCTTTTGATTTCTTAACTATTAAAATCTTTTTTAACAGTTTGTAGCCGCAGCTAAGTTATTAATGCTTATGGGGATTTTCGGTTAACAAAGCTCAGGTTTTATATGGAATAGTTGCAATGTACTAAATGTTATTAAACTACTTTAATAGTATATAAACGAATATAGTAATCTATAACCACTTAAAAAACAAAAAAAAGTAAAGCCTCATTTAAGAAAGCAAGTTGAATACTAAGCGCCTAAATACTACCTGCAATAAATGTAACACCGAAAGCCTCCTTTTGTATCCCCTTTTAATTAAAGAGTGGTGGGCGGAACCGTAATGTGATGCTTCCCACTAGAAATTAAATTACTGTATTTAAAAAAGGGTAAATTCGGAAAGGATTAATTGGTCTATACCCATAGAGGTCATTTGACCTCCCTAATTCTCTTTGTTGGTGTTAAAAGCCACTCCCTATATAGTTTTAATTTTTTAGAAACTTCATTTATGATTTAATACTTGTATAGAATTTCTATTCATTCTTACCTTTTATTTTTTTCTAAATTTCTTCTAAACCCTCCTCCATAGTTAAATTTGGTTTTTTTTCCTACAAGGTGAAACACCCCCTTTTATAAAATCTTACGTACATTTTTTAAATTTAATAACCATGTAATTTTTAAATTGTTCAAATATAGTAATACTTTTTATTTACGAAGTCTCTAAATTTTTTCAACTATAAATCCCCACAATTTCTTAATTAGATATATATCTACCACAATAACTTAATGTAGATATTAACTTTTAAAAATTCTATTATCTTTCCACTTTGTCTTTTGAGTTAAAAAATAAATCTTAATTCATACTGTTTCCTCCTAATTTTGATGCCGGGTTGATTTTTTCTAATGCCTATAAAAAAACCCCTCCGCGTTGTAAAACCAGCTAATCAGTTTTAAATCCGAAGTAGAGTTCCTTTTTTGGCGCGGGAGCACTACCTGGTATTTAAACTGGGCTGAGGGAAAACTAGCTTAACCAAATCAGATAATTTTCACTGATTTTAATGTAGCTTTAGATAAGATATAACCTTATTTAACCTTCTAAAATGTTAGATGTTGGACCTTTGTCTCATTCAAAGTTTAAAGACTTCTTTAAAAAAGTAAAATAAGTCGGATTGCTTACGAGATTAATTAAAGGGGATAGTTGTCAATAAAATGCATTATCTTATTAAATTTAATCTCTAAAACCAAGATACTCTAAATTATACAGGTTTCTCGCACCCTAACTTTGTATTCTATCCTACCCCCAAAAAAACAATTGAATTTGTTCTTAATTAGGCATATTCCTTTATTTATGAAGACCTATCTTGAAATATAGCTTATACTCTATACCTACCTTAGATTTTAGATCTGAGTAAAACACTTTAAAAAAGAATCCTTCTCCAATCAGTAAACTCCAGTGAATATAATAAGGATTTTATCCTGAAGTTGATTTAAATAATGTTACGTTTTAATAGGAAATAGGATGTATTTGAGTAAATTCTTTAAACATAGAATATTTTTTTATTCTACATTTCTTTGGTGCGAGCCCTCGGTCGATATATAGTATTAATACTAGCTTATAGAATTTTGTTTAAACAACCAAGTCTCCCCCTGGCCTGTTAGAGCACAGTCTACCAAATTTAGATATAATTTATTAGAGGACCGTCTCTCGTTGCCTCCTTTTAAGATATATGACTATCTTGAGTTTGATTCCGCGAATAGCCCATTCCTTGGACTACAGCCAAGAATCCTTAATGTATTACTTACAATCCTCATCTTGAAATGAGCCGACCACTAACAAATCTTTCGATAAAATAGCTTAGTATTTAGAAGGCTTTAGGTTTCCCCGAGGTTTGGTTACCTATCCGCAAGGGCTTTTCTATGGAAATAAGCCTCAAAAAATATAGCAAGGCAAAAATAAAAGCCTTCAGAAGTATTGAAATATATCACAACCTAATTTATCCTTTTGTACAGAGAGAGTGTGGTGACCTAAATGACGTCATTAAAAGATAAAAACCATGGAATTACTAGAAATAAACAGTGTTATTAGTTATAGTACGAGTACCAATCTAACAAAAAAATATCTTGCCGCTTGCAAGCAGCAGCAGCTCTGATTTTATTGGTGAAAAATACCAAAATAATTTATGGTTTTACTCTAATTAATAATTTTTAAGTGGTCTCATTATACTCTGTACGACTCCTTATGGAAGGATTATTTGATAGAATACGGTCACTTCAAGTTCTCTTCATGACCGTTAAACGTTTACCTAAAGATATTTTAATCCTTATATAAATAATAATATTAGGATGTTTACTAGTCGTAAAGGAAAATTTCAGTAAAAAATATTGTAGCTTATAATGTAAGTGATTTTCTGTCAGATGGGGCGATATAATACAACCTTTTTAGCTGGCTCTGTTGAAAAGGATAAATGATTTACCTTTATAATTCGAAAGTAACTTGAAAAAAATTCCTTGCATTCGTTATGCAGAGCATTGAAGACTTTTTATTTATTTCTATTGAATTTGTGCGTTTGGTTGGTTAGTGAAAACATACATGGTCACCCCTTAGCTAATGCATGCTAGGAAAATTAATTAAATAAGAAAATACCACATTGTATCTCCTCGGAGAAGCATCTCTGGCGGAATAATTGTGATAGAAAAAATGTCCGTCCAGTGACAAGAAAATCCCCCCTAGTCGTGCATTAGAAGTCTAAACTATTTGTATCTTATGGAGGGCTGTAAGACTTTTAAATAATAACAGGCATTTACATCGCCCTTTCTTAAGATATCTAAAAGTTTATGTTAATGCTATATCTTCGGGGGTAGCAGAATTTAGCCTTTTGATAAGATTAAAATAATTATTACTCCTTCTGCATTAATTAACTAATCTACAGACCCATTCTTTTTTCTCCATATATAATAATCCTGAATTAAGAACTTGTTGGATTTTTTCAATAATGGGTTTATCATTTTAGGGCCTAGCTTTGCCTTAGTCCCCACAAAAAAACTATTTCAGTGATCACTTTTAGTTAATTGATCCATCCCCTTCTATTAATTGCCCCGGCAAGATAGTACACTAACTGGTTATTTACAGTCCAAAGTTTTATATTTTTCTTAGTGTAGTATTTAAAGATCTCTCATTTTAAGAAGAAACTTTGAGTATTAAATTAAATGAATGTATGACAACTTGCCTATATTTTATGCATTATGGGTTACTGAGTATGTTACGATAACAAATATTTTACTATTTATTTTGTTGGACCAAATATTTTTAATAATAGTTTTGGATTAACGTATTAACTTTAACCCATGGTCGTGAAGACCCCTGAGAAATATTTATCGTCTCTCAGTTCCTCGCCTGATCCGCCTTAAAAGGGTTTTCCAGGCAATTGGTAAAATTAAACAAGGCGAACGAACGATATATTCCTTCGAGATTTTTTTTCTCTAAACTCGATAATGCAATAATGCAATTACTGTAACTAAAAGCGTATATAGAACACTACATAAACTATATTAAAAAGATGCAAGATATATGCCCAGATTTGTTGTTAAAGCATTAAAGGAAATAATGCTAGTTTAGAATGGCCAAAGGGGGAAAGTGAGACTAAATGAAAAGGATGATCTCTTTGAAAATTACTTCGGACCTAATATGTGCACTGATAATAAATAATTAAAACATACAACATTTCTTGATCCACTGAATTCTTCCTTGTTCTAAAAGCCTCTAAGATGGAATCGAACTCTGTAAAACATATAATTAACAGAACGCCTTTACCGTTAGCTATAGGAAAATGCCTGTATTTGCTCATATTAATATTATCTTAATTTTACCTTTTATGTTGCTTTAAGGAAGAAATACAGGAAGCAGTTGCGGGATGTGCTTTATGCTTTCTATTTCTTCTATTGCCTGCAAGGCTATCAACGCTATAAAAATTTATTTTTTTTCATTTTTATATTGCAAGCGACCCCTCTGTAAGCACATCCGACTGAAAGGATTATTGGCCACGCTCTGTCTACGTAACACAAGAGATATAGATGCGAAAAGCAACGGCTGTATAATGCTAAAGCTCCACTATTTTTTATTTAGATATAATATAAGGGGGGTGCTTCACCAGGATAGACTTAAACAAGGATAATAATCCAGGCTTAATGCTTCCGAAAAAACCAAAATTAGATAAGCTTGCGTATTTTACACATCAATGCGCAAGCTCCCCTTTAAATCTTCAGTTAAGCATATAAGGGTTACAAAAAAATCACACAAAGTAATTGTATAAGATCTAGTAGGCAGGGATCTTATTTATTATTTTTTAAAGCAAGCATGCTTAAGCTTCGCTAAGCAATGGAAAAAATACAGCGAGCAAAATAAAAACTACAGTTTGTTCTTGGTGTTTTTTAACCCTGCAGTGTAGTAACTAATTGTGGCTTTTTGGGCCGGTTGTTGGTGGTAACTAATACTAGGAATGCACTTCCTCTTAAACATGCCTGGCTATAATTTTATGCTTTGTTTTTGAGGTCATTTATCCCCTAGCTGTTGCCTTAAAAGCACTATAAGAAAATTTTATCAAACTTAAGAAGCGGTTAGCCATAAAAGCTATTCCTGAAATGTGATTGTAATTTATTAATATCATTTTTCAGAACTTGAGCGGAAAAAGAAGGTGACTCGAACAGCTAAATCTAAAAATACCATTAGCAATGGTTTACCTTACTGTAACACTATTTCCTTGTTAAAATTTTGAATCTTGACTTGTCGATCAGCGCAAAACGCAAAGCCAGTACACTCTAACTATTAATAAGCTTATGAAGCCTGCTTATATTTTGAAACCAGAAAGGTTAGGATATTGCCGGGTCACGCCTAAAAAAAATATATCTGAGCTGGCTAATGCCGTATAAGGCTCATTATGTTATTACTGGCTATTAACAAAATTCGGAAAACCTATTTCAAAAGTTCATTCTCATTTATTAGTGTGTTTGTTTCTTTTTTCTCTTAATTCCCCCCCCCCAACACGCCAAGCTTTCGAGACTTGAAAGAACGGCGAACCTTAATCCTATTTACGCCAGTCCTCAGTAAGGCTATAAAAATAGCAGCTGTGCGCCCAGGCTACCTTAGAGGCTTTTTTTAATATATTATATCGAAAAATAGCCCGTGCTTCAGCTCGCAGGCGTGGAGATTCTTGAGATTTTAGCGTTGACGCTCCCTAACTTAATTTCGGTACTAAAACAAGAATACCGGATATAGAGTATAGAAGGAACCGTATAGAAAACTTATCGAAACTTTAGAGAATTATCTGACAAACTCATCCTTCATAATTGATTTTTTATTATTCAGGAATTTTTAGATCGGAGTCGAAACCCGAATATCTTTAGGGTTGACCAGGGATAACCCCTTTTTACCCCAAGTTAAAGTTACCTAGACTTCTTATAAGTCATTTTGCACAACGTCGTTCAGGGCAAGAGATTCGAACTCTTAAAAGGTCATAGGCTGATCGTGTTTACTAGCTCAAACCCCTTTCTTACGAATAAAGAACCTCCTTTATAAAGAAAATATTTAAAATAAAGTTTATGTAATTAATCCCGTGCACTTTTCCACGTACACGAAACCTATCTCGACTTGAACACTAATATTAGAACCCGGCATACAAGATGCCAATCAATACACAGCTTGGTGCTGTTCATAATACCATTTGTCTACACAAAACCTCCATATTTTTTTTACCTATTTAATAAGAAGCGAAAATTATTGGATTAAGCTCCTTTTTCAGTCATGTGAACGAGTTGGTTAAGGTTTACCCAAATCCCGAGGGTTATTCACCGTGACATGGTGATTCAACGATTACTAGAAATTTACTTATTATGTAGGTCTGATATTTTGAGGACTAATCCTTACAATGTTTTATCTATTTTTGAGATTCGCCTTGAATTACACATTTTGCATTCTTTGTTCTTCATGGTTATCAATTTATCATGATTGTATATTAATTATTATTTCAGCCTACCTTATTAATACTCTTTACGATTTCATTCCAGCTTTTATCATTTTTAAGTTTTATCTAACCCGAAGGAATAAAGTGACCCTTTAAACTATAAACTATTTAGCTGCGTTTAACATCAACTAAGTAACTTGTCAATTTAGACCTACTAAAAGCTTATTGGATTATAAAAAAATGGTATAATTATATTATAAAATATTGAGGTAATTTTCGCTTACAAAGTACAACAATTTACGTACCATCCTTCACTAAATATACCACACCCGGAAATTAGGCAATATACACCATTGAAGGCTTTCATCCGTATTTATTTTTGAGTTAAATCTTGAAATATAATAATGTACTACCAATCTGATTTGGACCGCAGGAGAATTTGGGACTAATTTTAACATAAAACAAACCTTACCCGATGTGAACACTCAGCAATCATTGTGAGTCTGTATGATATTAGTCTGACACTAAGGGGCTTAGATACTTTCAATGTATCGGGTTAAAGCCTCTTTAATTCAGCAGACTAAAACCTTTTATTTATAGAAGCTTTTCATTGATTACAATTCATGCTAACCTTCCTTTTGTTAAATGTTCTTATTCTGTTAAAAACAACGGGCTTTCCCTAAAATAAAGGTAGGTTCGCATAATTTTTTACTAATTAAAGGATAGCTTATCGAATGTTGTATAACTGAAGTCGAATAATATAGATTTTATAGATGTTATAACAATATGAAGACTATCTTCACCATGCTTTACTATCGGTAACCCCTTCCTTTAAAATATATTTGACTCTCTTTAAAGTATCTAAATTCCTTCGTGTGTAACTAATACCTAATCTACCTCACACTATAGTCGAACTATCGAGATATTTTTGCCAAATAAATCGGAAAAAAGATCCTTTCGCATCAAAAAAACCCTGTTCTAGAAACCAGGGGTGTTTAGGTTAGTTTTTCTAAACTGATCTACGCGCATAGTGAAATATAGCACGTGCTGATTTAATGTCTTACTAGGATACATTTTTAAAAAGGCTTTTGACTGAAATAATTTCCTTTCGAAACCCCTTTAGAGGACACCCTATATACCCTAAAATTATTAAGTACTTCACCTACGTTACTCGGTGGGGGGGCTCTTTACAATAGGAAGGTTTTCGATTGTGGCCTGCGGGACATTTGCAAACCTGTAATTTGACTTAAGATCCTCTATAACCTATTTCTCTTCGATCATCTTGCTGGACTTATACCATACCTGAGTAATTACTTCCGCGCCACTCAAATACTTTCCGTATTATTGGTTATGTAACAGAAAGGCTGAGAAAGTGTCCCCGGGAATTGATAGTTTTGATTCCCCGCGGTTACTTGAGACCTAGGCTCAAGAAAGCCGAGGATAATTGGCAACGCTTAGGCGCTACAATATAAAGGCCAGAGTGATCTTGGTCTTTGTCCCCTTTTTATACCCGTTATATCCAGGGATCTAATGGCCTTAGTCGTAGTAGCGGAGCTCTTACTCTATCAAAGTATATTTTATAATTAACCACGGAATCCCAAAAATAAAAGCCAGGGATTCGTTAATTACATGGAAACACATAGCTTTCACCAACATTAACTGATAAACAGCCCCGTGCAATCTTCCTGTAATTTATATATACGCAAAAATTCGTGGTTAAGGTTTTTCGAGGATTCGAATTAACGACAATACTTCACTTCTGTTGTCCAGAAAACGGTTTAGTGATTTCAGTTCCTGCGTTCCCATTGCTTTTGACCGCGTGGAATGCTTACACCTTTCATTTTTAAGACCGATAATATTTAATAATTAATGGTTTTACTGACAACTAAATTATTAAATTGTCATCTATCTTGGCATTGCATCAATTTACTGCAAATAGATATTGGGTATCTAAATCCCACTGTTTGTTTCTTGCCTTCGTCCATCCAACGGTCAGTTTTACCTTACAAGGGGGCCATGTGCCCTTATACCGAGTCCATTTTGGGTATTTACAGAATTTCATCTCTCCTCCTTTAAAGTCCTCCTCCCTCCATATTAAACTCCTAGTCTAATACCTCAACATATATAACAGCGTATTATTGACCGTCTGGTGACCCTTTAAACTCCCAATGAGATTGAAATAATACTAGCTCTCTTACGTATTACCGCGACTGCTGGGCACGTAACTTAAGTCAAGACAGCCGAATAATTACATACTGTAATTATCATATAAAACAAATGCTTTTTATTTCAATTTTATATAAATCTAATAGATCTATCTTTTAGGACCCCGATCAAAATAGACTCCAATATCTCCAAGTTGCAGTTTCAGCGTTCAAGGCACACTTGACCCCAAAATTCCTTACTGCTGGTACTAATATTGGACATTTGGGTTTTTTCAGCACCACTGTGGTCGAATCACCTTTCAGATTTCGACTACGGAGAGGTTGTTGGCTATTAAGTCAATCAACCTCAACTACTACCTTAATCCCCGAAGACTATTTATCATCCTCTTTAACAGCGGAAACTGTTACCCCCTATATTTCATTTTATGAGGATTTACCTTCCTTTTAAGGCCCCAACATTTATATCTTATTACTCAACCTGTCAACCCCCTTTTTAATTAATAACACTATAGTTTTTTGTAGTTTACCTTAATTTTGAAATCAATCGTACTGATAGCATGTTCAAAGCACTTGAACTGCATGTTTCAATCAGACTAATCACAAAAACTCAAACCCATTATTTTGATGTAAATTTCATACATAAAAACATTCTTTTATGAAAATGTTCGATCTAGGTTTACATCACTAATAGAGTCTATAATTTGAATATAGGAGAGTGATAAATTTATAATGTTCTATTTTTAAATACTAATACAATAAAAAAAATACTCATTTGATCGCCCTTATTACACATTACTAAGTCCTTACTCTGGAGCTGACTTAATGAATGAATTAATATTCATAACGGCCATCATAACAGAAGCTCGGTTAGCCCCTGCCTGATAATATGCAGCAACAACCGTCCGCAACAGCTCATAGCAGCTAATAGATGCATAGGGCACTAATATCCTACCACAATTTTTAAATCCTTCTTATATTCTTATAGAATAAAATTTTATTTGTTTATAATAAATTTTTCCTTACTT